>JANIJG010001911.1:98079-110107 GCA_024611175.1 Megaceryle torquata | reverse complement strand
TCTTAAGGGGGCCTATAAGAAAGCTGGGGAGGGACTTTTTAGTCTGTTGGGAAGTGATAGGACTAGAGGGAATGGATTAAAAATTCAGGTTAGACATTAGGAAGAATTTCTTCACCATGAGGGTGGTGAGACACTGGAACAGGTTGCCCAGATACATGGTGGAGGCCCCATCCTAGGAGATTTTTAAGGCCAGGCTGGATGGGTCTCTGAGCAATTGTCAGGGAGGTAGGAACTAGTTGATCTTTAAGGTCCTTTCCAACCCTGACAATTCTATGATTCTATGATCACAGAGTCTAATTGCAAACCTAATACTCTCAAATCCCAGGAAGTGATGTTGACTACTGTCTCATAGCAGACAAAGATCTGTTCAGCATAGTCACTGGAGCCTGTAGAGAGTCTCAGTTCACCTAACATAGACACCCAAAGGCCGATTAACAGATACCTTTTGCTCAGTCTATTAACTGTTATGACTAAAGGCAGAAGAGATGTCTACTGTCACTAACAGTGCCCTGGGATATCTGAGACACCTGTACAGTGCAGACAGAAATGACACAGGACTTCACAAAGATCCATCTCTTTTTGCTGCAACAGCTGTGAAAGTGACACGGGATGTTTTCATATGTAGACATTTAAATTACTTCCTACTCTGAGACTAAAGGCAACCAGCTGAGGTGACCACCAGTAGCTGTCAGGTCTCTTGTTAAGTTCTGAGGCATATCTGACAGCTCTTTCCTGATGCCTTGAAATACCTGTGGCTGATGGCACTAGATTATTACATTTGGCCAGTAAAGGAAGCCTCAATGTCCAGAAATAAATCACTTTAATTTTGTCATTTGATATATTGGAACCCCAGATGGACTCTTGAACCAAGTATTAGAAAAGATACAAAAGCAAACAAACAAACAAATTAAATCAATTGTTATGTAAATTTCATTAAATAAAGTATTAAAAATCAAAACAAAATGTAACTATCTGTAACTTGGGTTTAGTTTTGCTTTAACCGGGGGTTAGTTTTGTGGCAGTTTTTATATCCTTTCTGGATTTACTGGATTTTAAATGTTTAAAATACACATGTTGAAATAAAGTTTTCCTCAGTTTCCAAATGCATCTGGAATATAAATTTACCTCATGACATTACTTTTTATTGTTTAGATGAAGTAGTTTAATTTAAACAGCTTTATATATAATTTTCCATTAAATATATATATATATTTGAAATTCTTTTAGTAATGCTTCTATACTCTTTGTAAAGCAATAACTAAAAATCAACAAATAGAAATCTCTGTGTTTCCTGTTGCAATGAATCTATGAGATGGAAGCATTCAGTGTAAAAAAACTTTACATGGTAATATCATTAAAGATTATAATGCCAGGATGCCGCATAGGCAATCTTAAATAAATATTTTGTTATTATAAAATTTCAAGTGCTTACTTTTGTCAGCTCTGTAACTTCAATGTAAATGTGACTTTTAGTGCATATAAGTATTAAGACCATAATGCCCATTTCAGCACCATTAGCAAACAGCCTCACACTGATAACGATGCTGGATTCACTTGTGTTTGTATAACCAGTGTGCCATTTTGACAGCCAACTGCAATTCAAATCCCTTTGTCAGTAGTCTACACGACCTGTGATGCAAATTTAAATTAATCTTGATTTTCATTATTTGCTTACACTTTTTGACTAATGTAAGTGACACATGTCACAGCAAATCCTACTCTCTGTGGAAGTCAACAATATTTCTGTCACTGACTTTAGGAGAGAGAAAATGTTATCTGCTCAGAAGGATTCACACTGAAGTATTTCCTTTCACCTCTTCATAGCCAGTATGAAGAAAGCAAAAGTCCATAATCTCTTTTCTGACACACACCATTTAAGTTACATCTTCTATGAAACACTGGAGGTGGATTCGCTTGGCTTTTTTAGTTCAAGTTCACAGCTGTAAAGAAAATTAATAAATAATTTCCAGTTCAATTTTTTATGCATGTTCCAGTAAGTAGATGTCACATTGGTGTGAGTATCGCTTGGGGTACCACAGTACAATGAAATCCATTACCAACATGCCTGGGTCCAGATACTATTTCTCAATATCCTATCAACTTTTTAACTTTGCATTAATGAAATGTTACTTTGTATGATTACTATAGCAAGGGGTGAATGATGCATGAAATAAAAAGCTGTCAAATCCTTAAGAAAGTGCTCAGCACAATGACACACATCTGCTTACTCTATTCTAAGAATTCAAATTATATTCTTCTCAAGTGAGAAGCACTGAAGAAACACTGAAATAAATAATGATCACTTTGTAAGAATATGTCCAAGATCACCAAAAAATCTTGTGTGCTGTTTTCTCATGTTTTAAGTTAAAATGAAAGAAACACAAGAGTGATTTATCCTCTTAGGAATTAATTTCTGCATATGGATATTTCCTGGGACAGTTGAAGTCAGCCTTCTATAAAATGGAGTACTAACTAAACTCTTCAGTGTAGAAAAATAAACAGTTCTGGAGGATGTGACTTATAGTTACATCTCTTACATGAAGAAGGTGAATAGTTTTGATGATTTACTGTCTTTTCCAGCACAGAAAATAGGTGGCATCAAATTAAAGAGGATTTAAAAGCAAACAAAATGTGGTTTTCCACATACCATGTGAGATACTTTTTGTCAAAAGACAGTAACAGTGGTAAATCTGCATGAATTCAAAGGATTAATAGGACAGACTTGTAGGAATGAAATCAATTTGGTGTTACTTAAATACATAAAACTGATTTCTGGTTCACATAGTCCTTACAGAAGTTTAATGCCTGGGAGAGTATCAGGAAAAAGTATAACTTAAGTTTGCACGGTTTGTGCAATGCTCCATAGGGTTTCTGCAGCCATCAAAGAGAGGTCACTGGACAGATGGATCTTTGGTCCCCACCAGTATGACTGAATTGATGTTAATGAGCTATGTTGCCTCATGATGTCTTTTCATTGTACATTTTATGAATTATGATAACTCTTTTGTGGTTTTAATTGCATCCTACTATATAACCCTCTGTCACAGCTATAATTATTTGTGTAATTGAAGTACCTGGATCCCAGAAAAAGAATTGAGTCCCATTGTGCCCAAGGCTGTAAATACATGCATAACAATAAGAGCAATTTTGTCTCACGTAGCATAAGGAGAAAATTAGTTCCAACTACAATTTTACTGGATTCAGAATGGTCTCCCAAATGAAACAATTTTGTCTGTTCAGAAGGATTCACATTGCTGTTTCAACTTATAAATTTTCATCTCCAGTAATAAAACAGAAGCACAAATTCTGATTCATTTGTATCACTTTCACATGACTGAACAGTAAAATCCAGTGGAATTGTTCTTGTTTTACAGTGGAGGAAACAAGAGAATAAAGTTCATTTCAAAAATAGCAAATAGTTATTCATTCAATCTCACTTAGAAATAATTGTTATAAGTGTTTTTATTGCAGAACACCTAATTCTTGTTTATATCCTGACTATTATTTCCAATGATGTTCAACTATTTTGCATTTAACTTTACTATTCAGATCTGACTAAATCCAAGAAGGTGGTATTTGCCTTTCCCTGGGAAAAACACTTAAAAATGTCTCCAGGATCTTTCCTATGGATTTCCTTTTACTAACTTCAACTTTTCAAAATTATGATGATGATGAGGAGGAGATGAGGGATGAGGAGAAAGGAGAGGCACCCCAAATTTTTGTCAAATTTGAATATCAAAAGATGTAACTGGCTTTAATGAATGGACAGGTCTAATAGTCAAGATCTTCCCAGTGCACATAGGTTATCTGTCAATGATTTATTAATTTAATGTGGAATAACAGCACATTTCTGTGACACTGCTGAGACTGTATAATGTCTCCCCATGGCAGAGAATGGGCCATCTTGCTCCTACCAGCTGCTATTGGTATGCTTGCGCCAGATCTGGTGCCCAGCAGTCTTCATTCTGATTTTTTTTGTTTCACTGAACTGACAGAAAATTAACACACCAAAACAAGTGTGTATTCTGCAAATTTATCAAATGAAATTAGCTCAGTGAAAGCACAAAGATGAGTGCCAGAGGTAGCTCCTGTGTGGTGCTGGTGGGAGAAGAGTTGGGGAGGGTCTGGGAGGAGGGAGGGCAAAATGGGGCTGCTCTGTACAGTCACAACAAATTATTAAGCGGGCACAACTGTAACATTCAAATATATAAAAACACATTTCTGCCATGTGGCAACACAATCTTCACAGTATTTCATAAATAATTCCATGCACTAATTAACTAGTTTATGTTGGGATTTCATGAGGCCTAGAGAAGAAAGATGCTCCATGATGTAGATCCAGGCACTCTGCTCTGGATGAAGACACCAGGTCGTCTGAGTTATTTTGCCATAGGGCCAGAGATCCATCCATGTGCACTAAGTAGCTTAGGCCAATGTATTCCCATTATGGATGGATTAAAAATAACTTCCTCTGCAAAGAAGGTTTTAAATGGTCTTTTGAATCTAAGCCTCAGCAGTCTGTTATCACTGATTCATTTTCCATCTATTCTGCTATAAAAGTTGGTCAAATATGGGATCCAAATTTAAAATCTTATTTAAACAGACTTTGAAACAATGTTATTTCACCAATTTAGTAGTTTAATATTGGCTTCTGATAACAAAATATATATCAAAATTTAGATAAATGCTGTCTATACACTTTTTTTCTGTCACTGTTAGACAGACATGGATGGAGTGATTTAAGGGTTAACTGTGTATTATGCCGAGATTTCTCAAGTTTATGTTCTGAGAGCTTCCAGACTTGTTTTGTGAAAGACTACCAACATTTCCATAAAAGCTATAGATGTCACAAATCCAGAGGTTTGTTTGAAATTCAGACAGCCAGTACATTATATTTTTTTTTCCTCCTCTTTCTGCACCTTGATCATGAATAGATTTTGTCTCATCTCCTTCATTCAGAAGAGCTTGTGTCTGACTGTTGTAGCTGTCATCACTGATTGAATCACAGCAGCTAGATTCTCCTGTTCAACTCCCACTCCCCTCTCTGTTTGAACCAAAGAGTCAGTAAGATGACTAAGGACAGTAAAATTCAATTTCTCATTCTGCTGTGCTTCAGCAGGCTGCATTGTTATTTTTAAGTGTCGTCTCCATATGGTGGCATGCTCTTGTCCCCATATTTCACTGTCTTCCAGGGGAGCATCAATTCACTTATCTGATACCACGTTGCCCCCTAGTGACAAATACTTCTCTTATGCTTCACTCCATCCAGCTCCTGCAGCGCTGCCTACATTTCCTGAAGCATTCCCACTTATTTGGTCCCGTTTTTTTTTGTTTTGTTTCTGTTTGGCTTTAGAACGTGCCCCTTTCTGTTCTGGAAAATAGTTTCTTAATCCTGTCCCACTAGGATATTAGTTGAGTCAGGTTCATTTTGGCTCCAGTCTGCAAGAAGACCTCAAGTTTCTGTGCTGGTCTCAACCACAGGTATTTACATAGGATGGGCTGTATTCACCCAGGCAAGATTTCTGCCACAGGGCTTAGTTATTGCAGAAATGAGCAGTGAATTTTCCTCCACCAACATGATGCCAGATGGCTAATGATACCTGCTATGTAGAAAATTTATTGGAAAAGGGGAGGCATAGCAAGAACTTGGAGGAAATTTGTTAATCTAATCCCATTCTCTAAATGTCCCCTTCTGCCTTGCTTTCCTAACATTGCTGATGCAGAAGTTGTTGGCAAGATATTCCTCTACAATATAACAGAAGAGTCTGGAAATGTGAATCAAGACACTCTCCTCGGAGTCTGGGGAGAGAGGCTGTCACCGTAAGACCTTGGTGGTTGTCTCATGATTCAGAGATTGAACAACTCTTGAGTCTCATGAGCAGAAGAAAGAGAAAAGGGTGAATAAACAATTTTATTTAGGCAAGCAAAAGTATTTTTAGTCCTGACTTACTTAAAGCACTCATTCCTCAGAGGAGGAGGCAGTTACAAACTCCTCACCTCTTCCCTTGTGACTAAAGGAGGACCATGCCCCATGTGCTCCTCATGCTTCATTGTATATCTGACTTCAAGTGTCACTCTTACCTGGTCTCTGGAGGGAGGAGGGAAAGCTCCAGCATGCTACCACAGCACTTGGAAAATATTTCTGTGTTTAAAAAGGCATGTAGAAACTAGTAGACAGTGGAGGCAGAGGAGAGTGTCACCTGTAGCTCTTGACACACTTACTGGGATGGGTTAGACACTAACTTCGGCTTAAACTGAGTTCATCCAGGACCTTTCCTCTTAATATCCATATAACACACTTTTATAAAAGTGGCATAGAGATTTCGTGTGTTCATGGGAAATGCTGTGGCAGGAGCTAGGCATCAGTCTTCCCACATAAAGTAATAATTCTGATTTTACTCTATGGTGGACATCTTTCACTCAGGGCTCAAATTCAGAAAAAAAATATGCACATTGAGATAGTGTATTTGCTTTTCTTTTGCTTAATATAGTTTCCAAAGGCACAAACTTCTAGTGAGACTATCGGAAGTCATATCACCAGTATGTGCAATCTGTCTAGACTATATAAGATCTCCAAAATTGGCTATATGGACTGTGAGAAGATCTACATCTGCCAGAGTTGGGAAAACCCAGATGACAGAGAAACTCATTGACTAAAAAATGTTTTTATTATAACTAATTATTAAGCACCCTCAAAACAGAGGCAATTCTATAAAAGCCATTAAACTGCCTTGTTTAATATGAACATTACAAAGATAGCAACATTAGATATTATTCCAAACGGTGCCATTCAGTTAATGAGACAGTATTTGTTCTTGCTTGGATTGGACTCACTGTTTTCCTTCTGTTCTGTAATTACCTTTTAGACTCCTTATGATATGAAAGTGCTTCATAAATTGTGAAGCCAGTGGTGGGCAGTATCAAAAATCAGTATATACATTAACATACCAGTCCCATAGTAGTGAGGTGTCCTGGTCTGAGTGAGAACAGAACTAATTCTGTTCAGTGATTTTACTTTTCAGCTCAGTTCTTCTAATTAACTGCACTGTCTGAAGTTAGCAGCCTGTTTTCACAGACAGTGTCTGCTGCTAGCAGTGATAACACCGCATATTTAGAGTTACTACCAAGGATTGGTATGCAGACCAAATCCACTGCTGGATCTTGTGTACCACACTGGGAGATGCAGGAAAGTGAAAAGCTGCACCTGCAGGGAGAAGCGGACAGGGCAGGTGACCCCAAACTGACCAACAAGGTATTCCATCCTGTATACGTCATATTCAGTATGAAGCAGAGGGATCTGGAGGGTCTATAGGTTTTGTTAGCTTGCTAGTTTTAGGTTTTGCTTGCTAGCTTGAGTGCTTGCTCACTTGTCCTGTCTCTGGGGGCTCCCAGGCTCTTCTCCTCTCCTGGACCGCTTTGCCAGCTTTGCTCAGCTTGGCTCGGCTCCTCTTTCAGTTCCTTCCTCAGAGCATCCAAGGAGGAATCTGTCCATTTTGCCTTCAATCCTAACTGGTGTGTTCCAGAATCCGGTACCAGAATCCAGCTCCTGAACCCAGCTCCTGTCTGCTGCGGCGCCCAGTCTGGGACTCCTCCAGTGCCTGCTCCACAGCATCAGTGGTGACAGTGATGTAATTACCATCAGGCGGTTGGGTTTGATACTGGTTTTGTATGTATTTGTAAATATTCTAATTTTTATTATTATTCTCATTAATGCTGTTCTAGTTTCCTTTTCTAATCACTAATTCTCTCTCCCTTATTCCCTTTATCTTCTCCTTTGGGGAGGGAGGGGGGTTAACAGAGAACATCTGTTATGACACTGACCCTAAACCATGAGAGTATTTGTTCTTGCTTGGCTTGGACTCACGGTTTTCCTTCTGTTCTGTAATTACCTTTTAGACTCCTTATGATATGAAAGTGCTTCATAAATTGTGAAGCCAGTGGTGGGCAGTATCAAAAATTAGTATATACATTAACATACCAGTCCCATAGTAGTGAGGTATCAGAAAAATGGACAGTAGATGAATTTTCAAATACCAAAAATGCTGCTGAGTGAGGTATCCCCAGATTTTCAGGAATAAGTTCTGGACATTTTCATATCACCTGATAAGAAATCATCTCAGTGTTCTGTACTAAGATAGTCTTCATTAACAGCAAGTGGGATTTGAGAGTTAGTTGTTATTTTTGTGGGGTTTTTTTGTGGTGTTTTTTTGTTTGGTTTTTTTATATATACACTTCTTAGTGTCTTATTGGTTTGTTATTGGTATGTTCTGAGGGAAAATGACAGACTTTTTAGACTGTGGAAGAGTTGCTTAAATGTACTAATAATTTACTTAAATGTACTAATAATCTGAAGTCACCAACTGATGCAAATGGGCAGTATCCTTTCCCGTCACCAGAGGGGAAGGAAGAGCTGCCCTGCACACATAATCTCAAAATCTGTATATAGTGCATGTGTTAAGCAATTTGCCTACAATATAGGATGACTTTATACACAGCCTCTCTACTCCTCATTACTTAACTTAATTTCAGTACTAAGGTCACTTTCTCCCAGCAATCTGCACAGACTTCAGGTTTCAGAAATTTAATATATGACTGTATCATTTCTAAGATAAAGGGTACTAATAGCAGCCCTGACAAAAGATATGCAACTGAACACAACTTAAGCTGTTGCCAATTACTAAATCTCTCCTCTGGTTTGCTACATACCATTATTCTCTGTGCCATGACATTTACTATTGCTGCTGAAGGAGTTGCTGTTGTGGTTGCCAAAGATGCTATCAGGGGACAACACCATTAGTGTAACCCCACATGGGTATTACCAGACAAGTAATTCAATATTTTGCAGTCACCAGACCATAGATCTTGGAAGAAACTAGATGATGGCAACAGTAAGAAAACAAAATAAAATAATCCCAGCCCTTTGTCTGGAAGAGAGACAAACATTTTCAGAAACAGATTTTAATATGGAAGTTTTGTAGAATGAGGACTTAGGTAGGTTTGTTCTCCCAAACAAATTCATCCATCCTTAATCAGCAGCCCCAGCTGTGCCTGCTGGGAAAGTCTGCATCAATTCTTCTGCTTGTCCCTGACTGTGCTGAACTGGCATTTCCAAAAGTAATTACCTCACAAAGTGTAGTTGAACACCCAGAAACACTAAGCATTGCTAATTCAGTGCCAGCTACACTGACGCACCAAGCTGAAAGCACCAGTTCAGCTCAGCAAGTGTTGCAGGGTGACAAGGTATGCTAGGACTTCACCAACAAGAACAGGCTACTTGACAGCTGGATGGGGAAGAGGTGGCTGGCTGTTTATGAAATGCAGATCAAACAGACTGTCTCAAGCTATCCATTAGAGGAGTGCAATAGAAAAGGAAATGAGCTTCCTATGTGTGTGTGTATGCGCATGGACAGTGATAGATATGAACACACCTGATCATGTAACAAAGCATGAAGCAACTGAAAAATTAACACTTTTATTTAGTGCACATTATTTTTAGTGGTAATACTCTAACACTTCTTGAAATAATAAGACGATTTGCTATGAGCTGCTATGATTGAATTTTACCTACAGTTCAGAAGCAGTGGTATATTAGAGTAAAATCAAATTGCTTTAGAACAAAGGAGTCTGTAATCTTGAAACCGAAATATTGTCTCCTTTCCACAGTGCTTTACCATTACAAGAAGTCACCTCTACCCTTTTCAATAAGCTAAGTTTTTTTCAAGATGTCCCATTGCATCTGATAAACATACAAGTTCTCTCACAGTGACATCATATCTGTTCTTCTGTTGTTACTTCTTGTATATTAAAATCAAAATAATCCATAGATGAAGTACTCTTGATGTCTACTCTTTGCCTGGCACTATGCACAACACTAAGATACATTATCTTTCATCTTGAAGGATCTCAAAGTGCAGTACTGTCTGTTATAGAAACTGCTTATTTTGTGATTTAAATGTGGCGAAACCGAAAGCGCCGCTCAGACCGCGGACAGCAAGAAAGCTCACTTTCTCGATGGTTGGTGTGCAGGGGCATGAGAGGAAGGAAGCTGGATGCAGGTCAGGGTGCTTGCCAAAGCACAAGGGTAGGGCTGCAGGGGAAGGGATCTGAAGCAGGGGGAATCAACTAAAAGCTCTTTCTTCACTCAAGGAGTGATGGTGGTTACTCGGAGGAGGAAGACTGTGCTCCCAGCACCCACCCAAATGGATATTGGTATCCAGGCCATAGGCTGTAAGGAATGTCACAGACTTTCACTGGCCATGAGTGTCAATGATGACTATGGCTGCATGCAGTGTGAGCAGATTAATGACCTGCTCAGCTGGGTAGCACAGCTCCAAGAAGTGATGGAGCTCAAGGAGGAGGTGAGTAGATTGAGAAATATCAGGGAGAATGAGAAGGAAATTGCCTATTTCCACAATATCATTTCTACAAAAATGGAACAGCAGGTAAATCTTAGTGGAGAAGAGGATTCTTTAGTCAGGCAGGTAAATCCTAGTGGAACAGAGGATCCCATAGCCTCTCAGCAGCAAGCCCCTCAGCGTTCTTGTTGTAACCCTCCTGAGCAGGGTCAGTGGGAGCAGGTCTCTGCCAGACGAAACAAACAGAACAAAAAGAGCGAGAATGTTCCTTTAATAAGCTCATCACTTACAATGCCCTTGCAAAATAGGTACGGGGCTCTGTAGGAGTAACCAACTGAGAGCAAGGATGAGGGCTCACAAAAGCCAGTAGAGCCACCATTATCAACTCTCATTCGGCTGACCCTTAAAACTGACCCTAATAAGAGAAATCGAAGGGTCATTGTTGTAGGTGACTCCCTAATAAGGGCAGCGGAGGGACCGATATGCAGACCGAACCCACTCCACAGAGAGGTCTGCTGTCTCCCTGGCGCCCATGTAAAGGATGTCATAGGTAAACTTCCCACCCTTGTGAGTCCTTCAGGCTATTACCTGCTTCTGGTCTGTCAGGTAGGAAGTGATGACGTAACAATAAGAGTCTCACAATCAATTAAAAGATATTTCAGGGCCTTGGGACAGCTGGTAAAGGGATCAGGAGTTCAAGTTGTGTTCTCCTCCATCCCTCTGACATCAGCTATGGATGACAGTATATATAGGAAGAGCCAACAGGTCAATTCATGGCTCTGGGATTGGTGTTGTCAACAGAACTTTGGATTTTATGATCGTGGCTCAGTATATGAAGCAGTGGAGCTGTGAGCACCTGTTAGATGAACTTGTCCCAGAGGGAGAAAAGGATTCTGGGGCAGGAGTTGGCAGGGCTTATTGATAGGGCTTTAAACTAGATTTGAAGGGGGGAAAGAGTTGATAATCTCACACTTGTGACAAACAGTGGGGCAGCACATCAGGGGCTGAGGGATGGAGTCCTAGTAAGGCGCCTCAGCTTGTTTCCCTGAGGAAAGCCAGTGATGATGCACTGGGGCCCCCCATAGAAGTCAAAGGGGATTTGCACAAGAGGGTGATACAGTCAGCCCAGCTGAAGTGCCTCTATGCAAATGCATGCATGCAGCTAGGGTAATAAACAGGATGAATTAAGGGCCACTGTGCTGGTGGAAGGCCATGTCATAGTGGCTATTACTGAAACTTGGTGGGATGATTCCCATGACTGGAATGTAGGGATAGATGGATATAAGCTGTTCAGGAAGGACAAGAAGGGTAGGAGGTGTTGCGTTCTACATCAGCAACCATCTAGAATCCATGGAGTTATATATGGGAAAAGGTGATGAGCTGGTTGAGAGTGTATGGGTTAAGATTAAAGGGAAGACAGGGGAAGGTGATGTTACGGTAGGGGTCTGCTACAGGCCATCTGACCAGCAGAGCCAAGCAGATGAGGCCCTCCACAGGCAGATAGAAATGGTTTCACGTTCACAGGCCTTGGTCCTTGTAGGGGATTTTAACCACCCTGACATCTGCTGGAGAGATAACACAGGAAGGCACCAGAAATCCAGGATGTTCCTGGAATGTGTAAATGACAACTTCCTCCTCCAAATGGTAGAGGAACCGACAAGGAAAGGGGCTAT
>JANIJG010001911.1:71433-84476 GCA_024611175.1 Megaceryle torquata | reverse complement strand
AAAAAAAAAAAAAAAAAAAGAACCCAAACTGCAGTATATTTTAGAAAATTACTCACTACATAACAGATCAACATTGTTTATGCAACTGTTGTGTTGTATTGATCCACACTTCCACTTGTAAAGTACAACTTTGTCAGAACAGCCTTTCTGTATGGTGTACTAAGACAGTTTTAACAGGTCTTCTAAATAGTTGGGATTTAGTCCAACCATGTGGAATACTTTGTGTTAAGACCCTGTGAACAGAAAAGGTAATCTTTTCTGGTGACATAGGCAATCATTGTACATATTTGTAGAACAAATGAAAGAAGGTCAGATGACTGGTTCAGAGACTTAATTGATACACTTCCAGTTCAGTGAAACACAGTACAAATCATACAGATGAATAAGAACAAAAACCCCCAAAAACCAAACCAAACCAAACCAAAAAAACCCACAAAACAAAACAAAAAGCCTAGGGAGTTGTTGAAGAAATATATTCATAGAAGTCCTATCCAAGACATTGGGTGTACAATGGTAGAAAGCTTAATTTAAAATACTTCAGTCTTGCTATTAAGCACAATTTCTTATCAAATGGTTACTATGGGTAGATGGTGATCATGTTTTCAGTCAACAACCTTACAGTCTACATACATCTTTACATTGAAGTGAGGTACTTATACTAACTTGGTTTGTTTATGGCAGTTATTTCAGAGATTCGTTAAATTCTTTATGGGCTAGATAAGATTGACGCTGCCTTTCTCACCTCTTAATTCTCACACTGTCTTTATGAAAACATTAATTACCTTTATATTTATAGTCCTCCCTGTGTCACACACAAAATCCAGACTTTTTACGAGATCGCACTGCATTTGGTTAGATTTACTCTATACTTTCAATGCTTTGTGGTGAAGAGTGAGTGGAATAAAAATATCTAGTATTTCTTGTAGATGATGGAATGGAATCAGGTCTGGTTTTGTTTATTAAAAAAAACCCCAAACAAACAAAACAAACAAACAAATCAAAACCAAACAAATAAACAAACAAAAACCCAACACCCTAACAGCTTCTTTTACTGATGACTATGTTTTGTGCAGATGTCTTCATGGTCAGAATGTCCAAAATCCTAAGCATTTATGTTGCAGGACACTTTCTAGGACCTGATGATGAATTCCTCAACGATCACAAAGACTTCAGAGCAGGAAATGATGGACACATGCCCAAGCAAGTTCCCTGATTCTACATCCAGAAACCATAAAATACCTTTCATATACTTATTTGGCTTCATCTGCAAAGCTTTTTTTGTGCCATTTTTGGTATCGC
This sequence comes from Megaceryle torquata, assembly GCA_024611175.1. Taxonomy (NCBI): domain Eukaryota; kingdom Metazoa; phylum Chordata; class Aves; order Coraciiformes; family Cerylidae; genus Megaceryle; species Megaceryle torquata. Next base: position 83,177 of record JANIJG010001911.1, on the reverse strand, counting down.
TAGAATGTAAAAAAAAAAAAAGTCCTTTTCTGAAAAAGGCATAGAGTCATAGAATAATAGAAAATGTAAAGTTGGAGAGGATATTTGGAGTTCATTTAATCCATCCTCTGATCAGGGTCAATGAGATCAGGTTGCTCAGATCTCTGTCTAGTCTGACTTTCAATATTTAAAGGATGGAGATCCCACAGGCTCTCTCAGTTATTGTTGAAGTGTTTGAACATTATAAATGATGAAAAACCAAAATCTTTATATAGTTTAATACATCTTTCATGAACACATATCACGAGAAATGTACTCTGGATTTGAGATGAAATCTCCTTAAGGTCTTGTACAATTAGTCTTGTGCAATCATTGTTAAAAATTAATTGTATGGCCTAGAAGCATGTTTGACTTTTTCACAGTTGGATCATATTGAAACTAAACAGCCTTTCATTGATGAACTCCTATGACCAAGGCTCTTCTCTTCAGCTCTTTGTAACTAATATATTCCTAGGTGATAGTGGATGGGTCTGAAACTCATCTTCCAAGTTTATTTTGTACTATCCCCTTGCACTTTATGAATTTCATTGTGTTCCTGTTACTTCTGCTTTCAAGGTCATTTAGTTCCTTCACTATGATGAAGCAATACTTTTCTGTCTTCCAAATGCTGCTTCCCAATTTTTGCTTCTATGCCAAGATCACAAATAAAAATATTAAACACAACTGTTCCCAAAATTGATTTTGGAGAGATTTCAGTAGCAGTCTCCTTCTAGGCTGATGCTTCCCCTTCAGTTGAGCTTGCTGTCAACTCCTAACTCCTGTAATTTTTACACTAAGCACTATTACCTTGATCTTAAGTAATAGTTTTAAATGTGCTTCCATACCAAATTCTTTTCTGAATTTAGAAATTATTTCTTTTGTTTATTAATTAATTTTCAGTAAAAACCATCTAGTGTGATATAATCTACACCCAATAAACTTAAACTGCATTGTCTCTCATTTTTTAATTTGCAATTTCAGTCATTTTTCCTTCAGAATGATTGATTCAATGATTCACTGGTTTTGTATTTTCTTAGCAGCTTACTGTATTATGGAAAAGTTGTAATTAAGAAATTTTCCTTGAATTCAATATGCAACTATTTGATATATCAGAGGTAAACCTTCTGATTCCATAGAAACTTCCAGACTAAATTCTGTGAAAGTGTGAAAGAAAAGTCAAGAAAAAAATTTGGAAAGAGGCTAAAGACATGGTTATGCAAGGAGGAGAAGGGGCTTTTGTGCCTCCTGAAAACTTTACTTGCAAATTAGCAGGTATTCGTATCTGCTTGCATTTAAAAAAAGAAAAAAAAGGTTAAGGAAAACTTCATGTTTGGTTTCTTTATTAAATGTTCTCGCTGATCTTAGCTTTCACTGCTTCTTAATCATTCTATATTCCAGCTTTAGAGCATAGCTATACTTCTTCCACAGCTCAGCAAAATAAACCTGCCAAAATATAGTCAAAAAATACTTCAGTAAAGACAAAATGCCTTCCTGCTGCACTTCCTCTGTTTCAGGAAACAGATTAACATCAGCTGAACAGAATCACTGTTAGATGAGTGAGCAAAAGGACTGGGCTTATTTTACATTCTTGAGATCATTACTTTGTAAGGCTGACATGCTTACATTTTACCCCAGTTTATTGTACACGCTGTTAGCATTCCCTGCTGAATCTTCAGGATCAAGAGGAACAAATGTAAAAGGAAAATCTTGACACATCTATGCCTCTGTTTCATATATTTGAGTCTAGAAAAGTGAATAAGCAACAGAAAGTAAATAATCTAATTAATTTTCCTTTTATTCTGATTGTGAAATTTCCATGATCAGATTGTAAATATATTTTTTAAAAAATCTTCAGTCTTGGAATAAAGTATGATTGTTTAATGGTCCTAGTGAAACAAGTAGAGCTACTTACAATTATTCAAACTTTTTTTTTTGTCTGTGTTTCTCTGTGAGATCTATTATAGGAAGAAGTTAAAATGTTTTTGGTGTAGAATTCCTGTTCATTAAATTGACTACTAGATTCAACAACATAGCTAGTGCTTTTGTCACACCAAATGACCTACATGTATAGCCAGTGTTGTCTAATTGCAAGTCACATATTTTCCTCCAAAATACTCCTATTCACGATTGAGATTGTGCTCATTTGCTATAGAAGCAATCACAGTTTGAATCTATTTCTAGCTATTTAATTCATACAAATATCTAGATAACTACATAAACTCCACAATAGACAGAAACTGTCATGAAGATATATATATAACATATAAGAAGCCTGCAGGGAACCTGGCCTGCAGTACAATGAAAAGTACATGAACTGCAAATCTCACTAAGTCATAAGGCTGATCTATATCCCAAGAACCAAAGATTACCAACTGACTTTGAACTGAAGTGATATGTTAGAGATTATGCTTGAGAGGCTGTGAATACAAAAATTGGAATTTGGTCTTAAAATATTGAAATATTATGTTCACTTTCTCACAGCTGAGATTGCCTTTTGAATTTGAAGAATGTTTTCTCCCCATATTATCACTAAAACGCATCACTTATTTTTTACTCAATCCTAATTATTCTTTTTCTTTGACCAAAGCGAGGGGAGCAGGTGCTTCCCACCTCCTCCACTTTCTTTTTAAGTAGTATGTTTTGCTTCACTTCTCACTTGAGGGAAAAAGGAAGAGAGAGACAGAGACAATTTCAAGGAGATAATGCTTTTGACCTCTCTGTTAATATTCAAAATGCTGGTCAGGAAGGTTAGGAGCAAACATCAGCTTTCTTTCACACCTCTTAGCTCATTCCACAAATTAATAACATCATACTGGGAGCAGCCTAGACCCTGAGTAATGAATGTTAGCCATAGTTCCTGCTGGCTGCTTCCGAGGATGCATTTATTTTTCTCATTATCTTACACACAATCTCCCAGCTATTGTCTGCTACCCCTGCTCACTCAGGAAGCCTCAGAAAGTGCTAAAGATGTCAAGAAGCAATAAGCCTCATTTATTTTTATGGCCTTCATCAGCAGTTTCTTTTTTGCTTAAAGGCATATAAGAGAATCCACTGATTAGAATCAGCACCATATCAGAATATAGATATGATAGCCCTTTTCTGAAGGTGAATGGGCTACTGAAGGACAGTTTCTCCATTTGATACTTCTAGAGGATACTGATGCTAAACAAAATTAATTGTATTATTTCATTTCTTCTTTGCTTCCTCCTTCTTGCTACTTCCCCAGACATTTAGAAATTGATTAACTCAAACATTAAGGAAGATTATAATAAAAAGCCTAACAAATTACAAGAAAATTATTCAGTTGAAATAATATCACAAGATAAGAAATTGGATTTGATAGATATTAATAAAATGGTACAAATAAACAGAGAATTTCCCATTTGTTAAGTGTCATATTTACCACAAAATTAAACCAAGATGCAAATAGTTGACTTCTGTTAGACTTTTTCCAGTTTAACTTCATCCACATAATACGTACAGGACAATGTATGGTAAGTAAATTCTCTATTCTCTTCCCTGTACAGATCTGACTCAAAAAACATTCTGTTTTCAAACCCCAGGTATAAAAATCCCATATAAACATTAAAAAAAAAAAAAAAAAGGTGCTTCTCTTTAGTGCATATCTATTCTCTATTCTCTATAATTATCATAACAAGTAGTGAATGCAAGTGAATGTTAGCAGACTTCTAGCCCAGTTCCAGTCATCAATTCCAATTTGTTATAAACTTACCAGTCACTTTTGCATTAGAATTAGCACAAAAAAAAGGACAGAGGTAGGGTTGAACAACAACAACAAAAAAGCATAAGCAGAATAGTGCAATCACTCTACATAATTATTTTATTCTTATACCTACTTGCTTTTTTTTTTTTTTTTTACCCATGAAGAAAATTCACCTAAAAACTTTCTCAGTGATAGATTACAATATCCACACAAGCTCTTCATATGGAACAGGCAGTGTACTTTCAGTATACTCTTCTTATTCTGCTTTAATTTTCTTTGAGAGACAATACCTTTAGGTCACGCTGTTCCCAAGCTGTTCCGAGTAAATCTGTGGTGTGCAAATTTGATGGCAGCATAAGAAGTTACTGCTTTCGAGTATCATCTCCTTTCTGAAGAAGGCTAGTAGAGGAACTAATATTTTAAGAATAAGGTTTTTCTTAAAAAAAAAAATGGGCATTCTAAATGTGAAAAATCGAAAAACAATCTTCTGAAAATCTGGTGGGCACTTTAAGTATGCCACTTGCCTCTCATATATACAGCACTGTATAGTGTATTTTTGCAGTCACAAAGTGTCATTTTGTCTGGGTAATCAAAATAAGAGGAAAAGAGCCTGGAGAAGAATAATGAAATAACAATCTTATGTGACATGAACAGGTTTACTATACTTTCACAGAGATTGCTTCACATTAAGACCAGGATTCAGAAATTATACAAAAATCACATTCATAAAAGAGAAAATTCACATGCATCCTAAATCCATCACATTGTGAAAAACAGAAGAAAATGTTTAACTGTACTTGAATCACCTAGTGTAAGTTTACACTCAAACAGAACTAACCATCTATGAAAAGATTAAAAAAAAAAAAAAAAAAAAAATTGTTCTTGATACCCAGGACTTTTTTTTTTTTTTCCTTTTTAATGCAGTGGGTTATAACTGGAATTTGTTGTGCTAAAATCTATCTCTAGTTAAAAAAAGGAAAATGGGTAAATGCAATCACTCTTCATGAAAGATATAAGAGGAAGTTGTACTCAGCACAATAGCACAAAGGGAGCATTTCTGTCAAAATCCTGTTTATACCCCGTGACAGCTTTCACAAATATGGATACATAATATTTATAGTCAGCTAATGGAAGTGGTCAAACCTACATGATTTCCTGGTTACACAGAAGCAGCCCATAAAGAGGGCTGCCCAAATCCCTGACATGGAAATAAGCAGATGAAAAACTCTAAACATCATGTTTAGATGCCTCCATTGTCAGATGCACACATTACTGTACATAGACAATGATGAAGAACTATAGTCCATTGTTATAGCAGGGTAAGTTTTCAGGGGTTACTGTCTATGACAAACCTAAACTCCTTAGCAAGGGCTAAAATCTCTTAACTTGCCACATCACCAAGCCTTGCTTCTAGAAATTGCTCCTATTTCCTTGCTCAAGAGAGCAGTTCCACTCAAATCTATTGAGTCTACTGAACTCTGGCCTAAACTGTCCAGAAATGTGAAAGAAGTCGTCTTCTGGTCTTTGATTTTGCTTTTTCTTATAGTTTATACTGCTGTTGGTGCTTTCCAGCATGAGTTGCTGCCCACTGAGCCTAGGACATGCAAACAATGCATGAGTGTTCCCTGGCAGGTTTCCCAGGACGCTGAAAAAATTTGACCTGCTTGGTCAAAGAAAAATGGTCTCCACCCTGCAGAAAAAGACTATGATCCTTTTATCAAGCAAAATGGATGTGGGAACCCAGACAGAGCTCCCACAAAAGAATGTGACTGTGTACATGACAGGCTGCAGGGAATGACACAAGCTCACACTGGTAACAGGGGGCAGCTATGGGTGTGGCTGTGTGCGATGTAAGCAGGGAGATGATCTGCTCAGCCAAGCAGTACAGCTGCAAGACAAGGTTGAAAGACTGCAAGCTCAAGTTGAAAGGCTTAGGAGCATTAGGGAGGCTGAAATAGAATAGACTGGTGGAGTCAGAGTCTGCCCTCCCTGCAATGGAAATGGGAACATCTACCAGATAGCACCAGGATCAAAGGGCCCCTGGATCCTGCCCTTCTCAGGTAGAATACAGAATTCTAAATAAGGGGGTGAATGGAGGCAAGTTCATGGATGTGGCAAAGGGCAAGTGTCCTCCTTGCCTGCCTCCCCTCCCTAGGTGCCCCTGGGAAAAAGATCTAAGGCCCTGCTAGAAGACAACCAGTCCAGTGGGGATGTGGATGGTTGCCAACCTATATCAGAGGTCTTACCACAGTCAGATAAGCCTTCCAGTCATATAACAACCTCTTCCACAAGAAAGAAGAGAAGGGTTATAGTTGTTGGAGACTCTCTCCTGAAGGGAACAGAGGGCCTAATATGCAGATTTGACCCTCATCATAGGGTCTGTAGTCTACATGGAGCCTGAATCAGCGATGTTGCTATGAAACTCCCCAACCTGGTGCGGTCTTCAGACTGTTACCTGATACTGATCTTCCAAACAGGTGGGGAGGAAGCTTCACCCCATAGTCTGAGGGGAATGAAAAGAGACTTTAATGCCTTGGGATAGTTAGTGAAAGAGTATGTGACAGAAGTTATTTTCTCTTCCCTCCTTCCATTTGTGAGTGATGACATGGGATGGAATAGAAGGATTCAGTCCATAAATGCCTGGTTCCAAGACTGGTGATACAAGCAGGGCTTTGGGTTCTTTGATCACGGCTGGTTTTATAAGACACCAGACCTGATGGTAATATGTGGTAAAGGCTTGTCTCACAAGGGGAAAAGGGTTCTAGGACAACGATTATCAGGGCTCATTCATAGGGCTTTAAACTAGATTCAGAGGAGGACAGGGCTATAGCTCGGTTTGCACCAGTGGGACAGTGTTCTAGTATTCATGAAGACCAGAAGGCTTCCTGCCCCTTTAGGGAGAAATCAACAGGCTCAGCTCACTCCCTGAAATGCCTGCACATCAATGTACACAGAATGGGGAATGAACAAAAATCTATGTGTGGTCAGGAGGTTATGATCTGGTGGCCATTACAGAAACGTGGTCAGACAGCTCACATGACTGGAATGTGGTCATGGATGGCTATGTTCCTTTCAGGTAAAACAGACCAGCAAGGCAAGATGGTGGAATTGTTCTTTATGTGAGAGAAGAACTAGAATGTATTGAGTTCTGTTCAGGGTTGGATGAAGGCAAGTTGAGAGTTTGTGGGTGCAAATTAACTGGCAGGTTGGCATGGTTGATACTGTTGTGGGTCTCTATTACAGGCCACCTCATTGACTTCCTCAACCTGATCAGGTGGCCTGCAATAGACACCCACAACAGTATCACCCATGCCAGCCTGCCCCTTAATTCACCAAGGAAGTTAACGAGGCCTTCTACAGGTAGCTGATACCAGCCTTGTGATTACAGGGACTAGTTTTCATGGAGGATTTTAACTTCTCAGATATCTGATGGAAGGCATATTCAGCCAGCCGTTCACAGTCCAGTAGGTTTCTCCAGTGCATTGACGATAACTTATTGATGAAAATGGCGGATGAGCCAACTAGGAGAGGGATGATGATGGATCTTATATTCACTAAGAAGGAGGGTCTGGTTGAAGTGAAGGTTGAGGGCAGACTTGGCTGCAGTGACCACAAGACTGTGGAGTTCAGGATCTTGTGCATCAGGAACAGAATACCAAGCAGAATCACAATCCTGGACTTCAGCAGGGCTGACTTTGGCCTTTTCAAGCAATTGCTAGGGAAAATCCCATGGGACACGGTACTAGAATGTAAAGGGGCTCAAGGTAGTTGGTTAGCATTCAAGGGTGACTTCTTCCAAGTTCATGATCAGAGCATCCCAATGGGTAGGAAATCAAGAAAGGGAGCCTGGAGACCCTCATGGTTAAGCAGGGAACTGTTGAGCAAACTTAAGTGGAAGAAGGGGCTGGCCACTTGGGAGGAATATAAGACTGTTGTCAGAGGTTGCAGGAAAGCAACCAGAAAAGCTAAGGCCTCCTTGCAACAGAGATCAAGGACAACAGAAAGGGCTTCCTCGAATACATTTCAGTTAAAACTGACATTAGATGCAATATAGGTCCACTGATGAAAGAGGTGGGTGTCCTGGTGAGAGAGGATACAGAGAAGACGGAGTTACTAAATGCCTTCTTCGTCTATGCTGCTGGAGGATGTCCTCAGGAGCCCCTGAGACCCCAGAGGAAGTCAGGATAAAGGAGAAGTTTGCCTTGGTTGATGATGACTGGGTTAGGGACCAATTAAGCAATCTGGACATCCATAAATGGGGATGCACCCACAGGTGCTGAGGGAGCTGGCAGAGGTCGTTGCTAGTCCACTTTCCATCATCTTTGGGAAGTCATGGGGCATGGGAGAGGTGCCTGAGGACTGGAGGAAAGCAAATGTCTCTCTCATCTTCAAAAAGAGTAAGACAGAGGACCTGGGTAACTATAGAACAGTCAGTTTCACCTCCGTCCCTGGAAAGGTGATGGAACAACTTATCCTCAGCACTGTCTCTAAGCATTTCAAGGATAAGAGTGTCATTAGGAGCAGTCAACATGGCTTTACCATGCAGAAGTCATGTTTGACCAACCTGATAGCCTTTAATGAGGACATAACCAGATGGATAGATGCTGGTAGAGCAGTGGATGTGGTTTATCTTGATTTCAGTAAAGCATTTGACACTGTCCCCCACAGATCCTTGCAGCTAAATTGAGGAAGTGTGGTCTGGATGATTGGATAGTGAGGTGGATTGTGAACTGTTTGAAGGATAGAAGGCAGAGAGTTGTGGTCAATGGGACAGAGTCTAGTTGGATGTCTGTATCTAGTGGAGTCTCTCAAGGGTTGTCACTGGGACCAGTAATATTCAATATATTCATCGGTGACCTGGATGAGGGAACAGAGTGCACAGTCAGCAAGTTTCTTGATGACCCAAAGCTGGGAAGAGTGGCTGACACACTGGAAGACTGTGCTGCCATACAGAGAGACCTAGACAGGCTGGAGAGTTGGGTGGGGAGAAATTTATTGAAATACAACAAGGGCAAGTGTAGAGTCTTGCATCTGGGAAAGAACAGCCACAGGTACCAGTATAGATTGGGGACTAATCTGCTGGAAAGCAGCATAGGAGCAAGGGACCTGGGGATCCTGGTGGACAGCAGGATGACCATGAGCTAACAATGTGCCCAGGTGGACAAGAAGGCCAATGGCATCCTAGGGTGTATTAGAAGGGGTGTGTTAGTAGGTTAGTTTGTCAAGACAGGTTCTCCCCCCTGCTCTGCCCTGGTGAGGCTGCATCTGGAATAATATTGTGTTCAGTTCTGGGCCCCTCAGTTCAAGAAGGGCAGGGAAGTGCTCGAAAGAGTCCAGCACAGAGACATAAAGGAGTGGAACACCTCCCTTATGAGGAAAGGCTGAGGGAGCTGGGTCTCTTTAGCTCAGAGAAGACTGGGAGGTGACCTCATTAACATTTATAAATATGTAAAAGATGTCAGAAGGATGGATCCAGGCTCTGCTCTTCTCAGTGACATCCAATGATAGGACAAGGGTCAATGGGTGCAAGCAGGAACACAGGAGGTTCCATGTTAATGTAAGGAGAAACTTTTTCACAGTGAACACTGGAAACAGGCTGCCCTGGGAGGTTGTGGAGTCTCCTTCTCTGGAGACATTCAAAACCCACCTAGACATGTTCCTGTGTGATTTGATCTAGGTGATCCTGATCTGGCAGGGGGATTGGACTAGATGATCTTTCAAGGTCCCTTCAAAACCCTACCATTCTGTGGTTCTGTGATTCTCTGAGTTTTTTTAAGATGTTGGCAAAGCTGATGTTTATCTCAAAAGAGCAGTGATTCTCTCCTTTCTTCTCAACCTCGCAGCTGTAGTGTTTACACCATGCAGCATAACTGCTTGGAACAATGAGCTCAATCTTATCCTGCATATGTGGTGCATTTGGGGGAATCTTAAGAGAAGAAACCTTTCAAATTGTCACCTGCTGTTAAATATACAGTAATACTAGAAGCATGCTGTCATTGTAACCAATCTGCTTGAGTTCACAGAAAAATTTGAATGCAGACTTTGAGTGCTAAAGGTGTTCACCTTTCCTGACCAAGCTATAATTCATTAGTTGAGATTATTAAGAATCGCATAAATATCCTACATGGATAAGCCACCTAATGGAAATGAGAAGCCAAACTTTCAGTGTGAGATATTATTTCACTAGAAAAATCAAGCACTGCAGTGTGATGTACTGTAATGGCATAAATAGAAAACTCTTTGAGACCTTTGACCAATAGTTTTCTAATTCTCTGTAAAGACATTATCCATGATTTGCTTTTTTTTTTTTTCCTTTTCACTTTCTTACGAGTTCAGTTCTAAGTAGATGATTGAGAAGGAATCATAAATGCCCACTGAGCAGTTTTTCCACTTTTATACTTTGGAGATAAATAACTCACTAAATTCTTACTACTCCTACCTAGCAAATGCTTTCCTAGGCAGAAAGACAGATAAAAAGACAATTTTCTTGATACATTTAAGCTAATAATAAATTAAACAGATTGAATATTTTAAAAAACAAATGCAGGTGAAATAAAATTGATTGAAATATGGTACATTCAGAGTTCCTCATAAGGTATAAGCAAGAGATTTTCAAATTGTCAGATAGGCCATCTGGTGCCATACTCTTGAAGGAGAATTAATAAATAAAGGTGTGAGATTCAGGAGCAATGATTTTTAAAAACTATACAGAGGACTCATTGCATGTAAATTACTGGAAAACAGAGAACTACAAGTGATGTTAGCCCTCTTTTTCATATTCAGAATCATTAATCTCTTGGACATGACAAATCTTTTTAGCAGAAGGGAATAAATTTGAGATAATAAGTTTTAAAGTAATGAATAACTCTTGTCTATGAAGTACTTTAATGACTCTCCTTGTCAGAATTCAGATTTTATTATTAACTCTACAGAATGGCAGAAGCCTGAAGAGATACAGTTACAAATCAATTTCAGTACTCTTTCATAACAAGTCACTAATTGACCTCAATTTCTGATGGAGTCGCATATTTCCTCCCATACTTTATTTTAATGATATTTATATGAAGGATTTATTGACTCGTCATTAAGAATTTTATTTTAACTCTGTGTTGCCTTGCATAGGCTTTTAATGACAGAAATATAAATCATTTTGAAAACATTAACTTTAATGGTTGGCATGTATTTTTGAAACTCTTTTATAGTTAAGAAGATAATTTTGTTAAAATATATGTGCTTCATTTATCTACCTTAAAACAGGAAAGAATTATAGTGAAGAAAGAACATTCAGGATCTCTGTATAACACTAATGACTGCAGACTATAAAATATTTTGCTTAGCTTTCATGGGGTCTTAAAAAAAAATTACATTAGAATTAACAAATGGCTTTGGTAAAACACTCTTCACTATACTCTGTGGAATTCTGAAGTACATCCTTACAAAGTGTTAAGGTATTTGAGAAATGAATAGACAAAATATATTTTTTAAATTCCATAACATCAGATTTTTTCCCTGATTTTGATCTGCCAGAAGCTGAAACACTTTTCCACATGTCATTGTGTGTTTGACATACTATTGAAAGAAAATATCTATCCTTTCCTAAACCAGAGAAAATCTAGTGCAAATCCAGATGTTTTAAATAGAATTATTATACAAGTTACATCTTGGTTTATAAGGTAAAGGAGACAATATTTGAAAGATATACAATAGAATCATAGAATGTATTGGGTTGGAAAGGACCTCTAAAGGTCATCTAGTCTAAACCCTCTGCAAGAAGCAGGGACATCTCCAACTAGATCAGTCTGCTCAGAGCCTCATCAAACCTGGCCTTGAATGTCTCCAGGGATGGGGCCTCGACCACCTCTTTCTTTGGACAACCTATTCCGATGATCAGTCACCCTCATATTAAAGAACTTTTTCCTAATGTTTAACCTAAATCTACCCTTTTCTAGCTTAAAGCCATTACCCCTTGTCCTGTCACTACAAACCCTTGTGAATAAACCCT
>JANIJG010001911.1:57733-71333 GCA_024611175.1 Megaceryle torquata | reverse complement strand
AGGGCAGAGTAGAGGGGCAGGATCACCTCTCTCAATCTGATGGCCATGTTTCTTTTGATGTGGTCCAGGATTCCGTTGGCCTTCTGAGCTGCCATTGCGCACTGGTGGCTCATGTTCAGAGTTTCATTTACTAGTACCCCCAAGTCTTTTCCAAAGGACTGCTGTCTAGCATGTCCTCTCCCAGCCTATATTGATAATGCTGGTTGCCCTGGCCCAGGTGCAGGACCCTGCACCTGGCCTTGTTGAACTTCATGAGGTTCACCTGAACCTACCTCTCCAGCTTGTCCAGGTCCCTCTGGGTGGCATCCTGTCCCTCTGCCGTATCAACTGCACCACCCAGCTTAGTATCATCTGCAAACATTCTGTCTATGTCATTACTGAAGATATTAAACAACACTGGTCCCAGTACAGACCCTTGAGGAATACCACTTGTCACATTTAGACCATGTAGACATTGAGCCTTTGACCACTACTCTCTGGGTGCAACCATCCAGCCAATTTCTTATCCACTGAACAGTCCACCCACTGAATCCATATTTCTCCAACTTAGAAAGGAGGATATTGTGGGGGACAGTGTCAAAGGCCTGGGCAAAGTCAGGATAGATGACGTCCACATCTCTTCCCTTGTCCACTGATGCAGTTACTTCATTGTAGAAAGCCACCAGATTGGTCATGCAGGACTTGCCCCTGGTAAAGCCATGCTGACTCTCTTGAATCATCAATAGGCTTTCGGAATCACCATATAGGCTTTCAGAAGTAATTAGAGGGTATATATTCACTTTAGATGTGATTTGGGGAATGAATTACAACAAAGAAGGGAAGAATTAAAGGGATTGAGAAAAGTAAGGATGCTGCAGATTTATCCGCCTATCTGTCTGAGTGTAGCATCTGATGGCCAAGGATTGTTTCCATAGGTCTGTTGGCCATCAGCAGGAGACATCCATTAGTGTTTATCCACTAGTGAATATATTGTTCTGCTGGAGCAGATCTGGTTCTTGTAAAATATTGGTTTCTGTTTGTGTTGGTCTGCATGGCCAGGTATGGCTGTATAATGTGTGTGTGTGTGTGTATGTGTACCGAGGAAATCTGCACAGCCCTGCTGCTGGCTGGACATGGGGACACAGCACCAGCTGGGCTTTTGGAGACTTGTACGGAAGGAACAGCCAAGGTGTGTAGAGGACCAGGATGATGAATTATCTGGATGCTGAAGTGCACCAGCTTCAGCTTCCCTCAGTGGAGAGTACAGCTGAAATGTGTGTTATGAAACTGGAGCTAAACAATCACTGCAAGAAGTTGTTTGCTTGTACTTACTATACAGTATGCCATGTAAAGAAAGTAAGAACAGTAAAATTACACTAAATACATTCAAGTCCAACTTCTGAATGCGTATCAAATACTCTAATTCAGACATGAACTTTCAGTGCTGGTCATTTTTTACTTCAATTGCTAGGAAAGACTAATTCTATGGATCATAAAAATTTCATTCCTGTGTTACATTAAGTCAGACTTATAATGATATATTTTAACCATCAAATCTATGCAATTACTGTTGCAACTCAGTTATTCTGACTGTGTAAGTGTAATGAGGAATAACCAATTCCTAAATGTAGAAGGGAAAAAACTCAACACACCATAAAACACCTCCAAAGACAAATGTAAATATAACTGCAATACAGGCATCTTTAGAAAACAAAATTAACCCCTACAATATTCCATCATCTCATAGTGACACCAAAGCATATCTTATTATTATCCAGATAAATAGAACCATATTTGTTCATATCAAAATTCAGAAGGCAATACTTTCATTTTCTTTACTTGCCACAGTCCTTTCATTGTCTTTTTCTGTATTTGTCCACCATGTTTTAAGTCTGATTTCAGTGATGGCAGTAAATACTGGGGAAGGAAGTACATCAGATTCCTTACTTCACTTGTGAAGTACATAATATTGCTATGCTTGTTGGTAAAAAGATGTCCTTTTCTAAAGATTCTAATTAACTAAATAAATAACTGTAGCAATACCTAATAGGCTGGGAGATAATTCAAGTTTGACTGTCATACAGACAGATTTTACATGCAGTACCTTAGTGAAAAATGGGAACATTTTGAAAATGAAAAATAAGACATATAAAGCACTCATTATTTGTGCCAGAACTTCCAGTCCTAAACCAATATAAGTTAGTGTGAAACAATGCAACAGCTGTAGCAGGGAAACATGGGTAAAAGATAAGAATTACCACTGGAGAAAAGGAGGAAAGAAATATAAAAGCTCTTTGACTTTAAAGAATCCTATGAGAGTAAAAACTCAACTCACTAAAAATTATTGGGCCATTTTCGCATAAATGCTTCTCTCTTTTTTTACAAGACTAACCACAGAAAGAATAGTTTTCTCCATTGTAGTAAACATCTTCTCACTTTTTCTTGTCATACTATGTCAAAGCGTACCCCGTTTTGCATGTTGACGGAAAAGAAGGAAAAAATTAAAATCATGGTTGTGTTACCTTACACTGATGTTTATAAATGTGAAGGAACAGTCATGACATAACCCAATATAAGCAAACAAATATCAAGAGCTAGCTTGTTCTGAATCTTGTAATCATGTTTTGGCAAAGCTACTTAAATTCTTAAATGGAATACATGTTTACTCCTGGCTGTGTTAAACTTCATCTTATATCACTTGGTACACGATATGTACCATTAAAAAACGTAAAAACATGCCACTTTGCAGCCACCCTGGAGCAACCACTTATTTTCTGTCAACACTGGAATTTAAAATGTTTTTGACTTTGTCAAGTCTCTACCAAAAGTTGTAGTACAATCAAACCCTAACTGTGGGGAAAAGCAAGTACAAAGTGTGACTATTCACAGCTTTACATATCTGCTCAAGATGCTTCAAGGGCGTACAATTAACCTAAGATACAGTCAAGTGGGGTAGATATTTAGGTAACTATTATGTTAATGAAATATTCATATACGCACATTTACATCACTAAATACTCTTTATGTTGCTTTTCTTCTCTAGAGACATCCCAAAAAGGATGTCTGAACAACACTGTTTTATGTACTCATCACTTTTGTGCATGTGTGTATGTCTTAAAAAAATCAAGTGTGGCACACCTTGTCTTAAGCATTCTTGGGTAATACATCTTTAACAACAATATAAACTGTATTACGCATAAAAACCCAGTAGCTTGCTTTTGCTCAACACTGCATTTTACCTTCTAATATACTAATTATACTATATATTAGTATTATTATATTATATATATTAGTATTAAGATGTTTAAATTGCCAACTCAGATCACAGAAGTAACACATAACATAGACTTCAACTCAGGTTCCATAAATGTGTACATTTGCATTATCTCGAGTTACATGTTCAAAAGTTTATTACACATAGGACTTTGCCTCATAAATAACAGCCAGTTATTCCCAGTTTCACTGTGTATCTCATTTGGTGTATGTGCCAGACATTATTTAACACAATTTAAATGTTGAAACGGTTCAGCATCATTAGTTTCTTAATGAGTGCAGAGATGGATGACAGATCACAGGAAAAAGAAATGGTATAGGCAGGGTGATGCTACTGGGGCCAAAGTGATGAATAGGCAGTAGAGCACTGACAGGAACATGAGTGGCTTCATGTGAACAGACTAGACTTAACTAGACTAGACTAGACTAGACAAGAAAGAATAGAAGTTGACTATATCAGTTGGAAGGTATCTGCAATGGTCATCTAGTTCAACTACCTGACCAAGTCAGGGCTGACCAAAAGTTAAAGCATGTTCCTGAGGACATCGTCGAAATGTGTCTTAAATACCAACAGGCTTGGCACATTGATCACCTCTACAGGAAGCCTGCCAGTGTTTGACCACCCTCCTGGTAAGTAAATGTTTCCTAATGTTCTAAACCTACCCTGGTGCACCTTTGAACTATTCACACATGTCCTATTACTGGATACCAGGGAAAAGAGATCACCTCCCTCTCCTCTTCTCCTCCTCAGGGAGCTCCAGAGAACAATGACATTGCCCTTCAGAGCAGATCTTGGCTGAAACAGTTCCTAAAACCAGACACATGGAGTGATGTATAGTTGTTTTGTGCTTGAAGATGGCTTTGGGCCATGTAAACCTCATACACATTTCAGTGAAGATGGTTTTCCTTAAGCAGTTTTAAACACACACGGATTCTCACAAAAAGTTAGAAAATACATTCTGTATATTTATTTTAGGGTGTGATTTCAGAACTTGGTTTTTTTGTAGATCTGACTCATGATTTCTGAATACATGGAAGTTATTTGCTGCAAGGTATGTGCTTTCTGCTCACATCAGCATAGATGACAAATTGACATTAGCATTTTCTGTAGTACTGGAATTGACCATAACCAGAGTGACTAGAACAAAATTAACAGGTTCACTTAAACAACACCATTCTCAAATATTTAAGGCACATTAATACCAACCAAAATAGTTATGTCATGCACAGCTGAACATATTTAAATTAAGTAAAATGTGAGTTTATACCAATCAATTATAATCCCAAGTAAAATTCTAGAAACCTATTAATATTTTATTACTTAATTATATAAGGAATTAAATGATATCTTTTTTATTTCTTTCTAAATCCTATATTCTAAAATTAGGGTAATACATTTCCCATCTTTTCTCTTGCTCTCCTTTCCTAAGGATTTACAATTTCTTAGGGATCTTAGTTTTGGATTTTGGTGTGTTTTTTTCTTTTTTAATTCAGCTAATCCTCAGAGGTCCTATGTTTGTGGATTTTTTTTTTCCAGTGTCTTTCTATAGTACATTAATTGATCTATATCATGTTAATGTCATTTTTAGTGAAACAGAAATGTTTCACAACTTAGATATTTGCTCAAAAATCAAGAGAATATAATTTAAGAGGGGGATATAAGATATGAAACACACAGCCTTGTAAACAAATATCTGCTTACTTGAACCTTATGATTAATCTGGCCAAGTAGTCTATAAGCACAGCAAGTGGGATTCATCTCATTTTTAGACACCTATGACATGCTTCATGAAGCCTTCATACTTCATCATGTCAGTGAAACTGGCAATTCACAGAATCACAGAAACATCTAGGTTGGAAAAGACCCATGGGATCATCATGTCCAACCATTCACCCTACTCCACAAGTTCACCCCTAGACCGTATTCCCCAACAATACATCCAAGCAATTCTTAAAGACATCCAGGGATGGCAATTCAGCCACCTCCCTGGGCAGCCTATTGCAGTACAGAGCATGCTTCACCCATCTTCTGCAGGCAGCTATATTAGTACAAGCTGAAGCATATTTTAGAAAGCCTATTTCTCTTCACAGAACAGATTCTGGGAAGACTGCCTGAGATGTAGACATGGGCATTATGGTTAGGCAGATAAAATTAATTCCACTCATCACTTCTAGAGTGCTTTTGGATCTTTAAGAGTTTTGGTCTCTAAAGAAACAAACAAAAACCCTCATTAAAAACAAGCAAACAAACAAACAAACAAACAAAAATCCATGGAGTTTACAAACTACAGGTGCTTGGGAAACTTTCCAGTGTAACTTGTAATTTTCAGGTGCAACCTATGCCATGAATGGCAAATGAATCTCCTTTCAGTGTGTAGAGGACCATTTTGGATCAATTGATAAATCAACCTCTATTCTAAAGACAGTTGTCCGGATCCATAGAAAGCTATACTAACTATTAGACCTTCCCTTAAATGTTCTGGCTCTAGTATTGATAACAGATACATACCTTGTGCTAGCAAACCATTAAGCCTGGTAATTTAGTAACCTTATGTAAATTTAAGGCAAGCAGGACTTTCTTCAGTTTGTGGAGCTACTGATCTGCATCCACTCACAGAGAGCTGCCTAATGTTCAGATTATCTGAAAAAAGCACTGCCTGATACTACCAAAGAAGTGAGATTGTCCTATGGGGAAGGAAGGGGCAGTTCCATGAAGGTACACCTCTGAAGACTTTTCTGATTTTTTTTGTAAGCCATATCACAAAAGACCAGCCCCAGGGTATTTACTGAAGATGTTTTTCATTTCTCCTTCCAAAACATTGCAGTTTTCTCCAGCTCCTTCCTGTGTTTCCTCCAATAAATGGCAAGACAAATGACAGGGCAGAGAGAGAGAGAGAGAGAAAGCACAACTTCTCTAGCCCTTGATCATGGTGCCTTGGTTGTACATCCATAATCTTGAAATCTCTTGAAAACACCCTTGGACAACAGCAAGGTATAAAGGTAATATCTAGTCCCACAAAGAGCATATCCTGTGTAAGCAGACTTCAGAGACAGATAAGCAGTCCTACCTAGGTGAAGAAATTAAAATCTTCACACACAAAAAAGCCCTGTAATCACACACTGCAGGATGAAAAATAAATCCAGTTCATCTTTATATTTATTCTTTAGCAATGCATCACTGAGAAATCTAGCTGCAACATATACTTTAGGTTTCTGCCAAATATTGGCCACATGTTATACAAATTTCCTATTCTAACCAAACAGGTCACAAGAAAAAGGTGGCCTTTCATGTCAAGGGTACTGAAAAGTATTTGCTTTTACTTACAAAGACACCTACAGGCACTTCTTTTATCCTCCTCTTCAGGTATATCAGACATGCTTGGGAACGCCTCGCACTGAGACCAGGTGACACAGAAGAGCCCAGATTTTACTGCACTAGTAAAACCTCAGACTACAAACACAGAGTCTGAATGGAAAGTGCCTCCTGGTGAGGTCCCTGGAAGGAACCTGATTCCAAACTGAGCCCAGGAGCTATTTAAGGGAGCATGAACTGGCAAGAGCAAAAAGCCTGCAAGGAATTGCTGAGTGATTTCAGTCTGTGGAGTAACATTCCCATGCCTGTTCAATTTACCGACATAGATATAACCAGACCATCTTTCATCCTAAAAGGTGAATCAATCTTCCATCATCAGGGTGTTCCTGTCATACAAAGGGAGGAGGTCAGAGGATATATGCTCTGTAAAGTGTGATAGACATGAAGAGTCCTCACCAGGACTTTCTGTAATAGAAGCTTTACTGAGTGCAATATCCAGCACTGTCTTTATGTTCATTGCTCAGTCTAATTAGGAAAAATATGAAGATGGTATCTTGCAGACACCTGCATAGACTGTATTATATGTTCATAAAAATGTATACAATGTTAAACACAGAGCTCAGCCCTATGGTACTATAAGAAGACAGATTTTAATGACATCTCCAAAATAACATATTGTGTAAGTACTGTACTCAAACCAAAGACTAAAAAGTTCATGGTAGTATAACAATCATTGTCTTCTCATATTCACTTATCTTACTTATGCTCATCACAGAGAAGAAGGAAAAGAAAATCACTTTTTATAGCACTTGCTAGGGTTAAAAGGTTGGTGGTTTATAAACCAAAGAACTGGGAAAGGATGGAGTTTCAAAGTTGCAGGATAACAAAGGACAAACATTTATATGCACTGACAACTCCTTTATATAAAAGCAACGTAATACATGCATCAGCTAGCAATATCTCCAGCAACAGCAACAGAAAGAGAAATATTTTTTTTTAGTTATCTTTCTTGGCATAAAAGCAGTGCAGATTTGTTTGGTCAACACAAAATGGGTTCTTAAATTTATTTGATAAAATAATTTCTGAAGAAGTTGAATGCTGTCCAGTATTCCCACAGGTCCCATCAAATTTAATCCATATTTTTCATTTTAAGTTTTCTTTGGTAATGTTTTTGTGTAAACAGAAAAAAAAAATTTGGTGATTCCCATGAACTCTTTGCTTTTAGGGTGAAATCAGACTTTGAATCAATTCTGTCTTCTTAGTAATCATCATAAAACAAAATCCAGCAGTTCTTGCGTTGTGTCTGCTTGAAAATGAAAGTTATAAAAAAGATAAGAGTGTTAGAAACAAAACAAAAACAAAATATAACTATGTACTCCATCGGCTATTTCATTTCCATGTCTGAAAATGGATAGTAATTATGCACAGATTTGTTTCTGGAATAACAATCTCCATCCTTTCCCCTCCCTTTCCTTCCTTTTGAAATGTAGTTATGGAATTAAATGCTGAAATTATAGGAAGAAATATACAAAGTGACCAAAAATAATTAGTTGATGGATATTTGAAGATCTCAACAATATTAGTGTTTGTTAGGAGATTTGAGTATATCCAGGTGTGTTATATTCTTGCTGAACATCACTGTTTAATAACAATGTGTGCAATAAAATATCATAGATTATTTTCCTGTACAACCGAGCTGACCTATCACAAAAGAAATATTAACACAATTGGGCTTTGTCTGCTAAAGCAGAAAAATTCATTGGAAGTGGAGAAGGAAATCAGGGATATAAAAAAGTCTTGGTGTGAAATGTGAGTCCCAGAAGTGCAGCCCACCTCCTGGGGTTGGATGTATATCTGGTGCCCTCCAGCTGGCATTGTGGGTACATGGAGGATGCAGGCCAATCTCTTCGTCAACCTCTGTCTTTCAGAGTTGAGAGTGCACCAAAGAGGTCGCTGAGCTGTGTAGCTGAGGCCAACACCAAACACGCGCCACAGAGCACATGCTGCCTTCTGTTTTTTAAGAGTTTTCCTCCTCAACACCAAATAACCATTGTATTCACTTAATTCTGAAAACCTCACTCTCTAGGACAGTCTTACTCCATAAACTCTGCAATGAATCCAATAACAAGATTCAAATAGTCACATATGTCTTATCAGACATAACCTTTTAGTCTCTCATGTAACCATTTGCCTGACTTTGGGACAGATCTCCAGCACTAGTGGTTAAAACTTTCAGTAAAGGCTATTTTTCTATTTTTTAATATGATATCCTAATTATATTATGAGATCTCTAAAAACAGTAACTTTGTCTTATGAAGGCTCTTTGGACATTAACACTTTAAAGTGATGATTTGGACTATCAAAGAATCAAAAGACTGTCATCCTCTTATGGAACAAGATTATCTATAAATGCAAAAGAAAAGAGGTTGTACCAAAAATAAGCTACTTCTAAAACTGAAAGAAGCTTGTAACACTGATGAAAATCAAGCTTCAGGTAAGACATGATGAAGCATGTAGGATGCTTAACAGGAGTGAGAACCCTGGTTTTACATGCCATGACTCCAGAAGACCTCATCATTGCAATTCTAAGCACCTTTTATACCTTATCTAAAAATGTGTGAGATGGAACAGGCACAAAGTTTTGATACATAACAGTGCATAGATAAGAAAACAGTAAAGAATGCTTATTACTTTATTTCTTTAATAGTTAAGACTAACTACTAAGGATAACTACCTTGTTATTTTCTTAATGTAGATTTTCTAGAAATCTGAAAAAAAAAATCTTCGTTGATTTGACTTTTTGATTACTAAAAAAAGAAGAAGTCCTCCAACTAATTTTTTTAACATCTGCATTTTGGCTTTTGGTGTCTTTTCAGACTGTATTACTACAACATGTCAACTTCAGGCAGGTCTCATTGCCCAGGAACACAAGAGATTATCTGAATAGCAGCCTCTGTATCTGAAATGTCTCCCTGTTTGAATTGCAGGCAAGCAGGAACATATAAACTTCTGTGGTCTCCTGATGACTGAGCAGAATGCTCAGATTCAAAGGTGCCATCCAAATTTTCAGCCATCTTTAAAAGAAAGAACACTTCCCAGATTTGGAGGTGATATATTCAACAGCATTGTGCAGCAGGATCGCTGTGAGCAGCTTTGCAGAAATTGCCTGCTGCCGCCTCCCTGCTGCTCTATGGATCATTTTCAGGGCTGTCAGTCGGCATCCTCATTTGCATTACTCACAGATGTCCCTAAAAAACCATGTATCCTGGAACCATTTTTATGACACAGGATGTAGAATGAATGTTCTGTAATTTTAAATTAAACATCTGCAGATTTTCTTAGTTACCTAGATTTCAAGAAATCCTACTTCCAATTACAAGTCAATTCACTTTAGTTCATTAAAATTCCACAAGAGTATTGAAGATCTTTATATCTTGGAAGAATACTAACCACCATAAATAAAGTGGAACATAGAACTCATTTCTCTTGCAAGGAAGAAGTTCAGTAATAGCAGGAGAGAACTGAGAAGAATTATTTTGACATATTCTGGTAAAAACAGAAATAGATCAGCCCTATATTTTCCAAATAATTTAATAAATTTATTAGACTTAATTTTTTATTGTCTTTGTAACATGTTCTAATGTTTAAATTTCCCAGTCTTTCTCCCAATTAGCACAAGTACAGTTTCTATATCATCAGATAATAAACAAGCCTAAATTTATCCTTAATATAGGAATTCAAGTAATAAGTGTTGATAGATTAATTTCAGTGTCTCTGGAGAAGAAAAACTCATCAATGCCCATAAACTTTGTCTTAAACTATGTATTTTAAAGGCAAGTCCTCAAAAATTTCCACATTCTCCTTCCAGTTTCTATGCTCATGTTTATGCATTCAGATTATACCAAGATTTTTTTTTATAGTTCAATAAACTTCCAATATTCAGAGATATGTTGCAATGGGGCTTGAAGATTGTACTATTCATATTTTTTGTTCTTATGCATAATACTTAGCAAACTAAAGCTCAAGGCACATTAGTGCTGTTTTGTTAAGCCAAATAAAGCTCTGGTGACTGCCCTAATTTGACTATAGGTGTAAGAACCACTCATTACAATCTAATGTCAGACTGAAAGCTAGCAGAAACTTTCATTATGCAAACATGAAATTGACTGTAAGGGCTAATGAGGGTAGGAAGATACCCAAGATGTCAATAGAAAACAATCTATTTCTAAACTAGACTTTCTTCTGGGAATTTTCCTCATCTACAGTAAAGATTTTGTTTACTGATATCCCAGTACTTCTTAGGCTGAAGTATCATGAGGCATAATTTATTTCTTAATTTAATGATATACCTAACTCAATAATTGCTATTGTCCATATTCTCAAGTTGAACACTCAGTTTTAGATCACATTTTATAGTCATTGTACACTAAGGACTTACAAAGTAAAGGAAACTGATAGATGGATTTAAAGTTCCTTTCATAAGACTGATTTATGTTCCACAGAATTAGTGCTTCTGCTTTCTTTAAATCTAAATTCAGATGTATTCATAGTTTATATAGATATCCATGGAAAAAAAAAGGGGTCAGATTTGGGCAGTATTCCCAGCTCTGCTCTTTGCGTGATGATGACCTTAAACTGATTGTTTCACTTTCAAATTATCGATTTTTATCAGTAAAATGAGAATGTAGACAAGTACAGAAATGACCTCAAGACAACACCATGTTTATCTTTCTATTCTGAGAAAACTTTACTTCTATTTAGAAAGTCTCCAAGAGATATTTACCTAAATTGTTCTTTATGCTACATAGTTAAAAGTTTCCAAAAGCTACTTTGATAATCTGATGATGATGGGACTTATGGTCTACTGGTAAAAGTGTTTTTAAAGTTACTAAATAAAAACTCTATAACCTTAGGTATCATGATAAAGTTTATAATATAAAGTGTTCTGATCTAAGTGATAACTGTTGGGTGTTAGAAAGATAAAAGACTTTGGAACAGGATCACAAAGTTTTCATCATCAGTGGCAGACTTTATTATCTTGCTTTTATTCTTCCTCAGCTGCTGGAAAAACTGAGGAAAATAACAAATTAACGGACATGTTGAGTTTCAGAGTAACATCAATTTATTCCACTACAGATTGTGATCTGGCAATAAGGCGTCACTAATCCACATCTGTTAGGGGTAGGAATATAATGATGATGGAAAAGCTTTGCTCATGTCTCTGTTTGATATTTGCCTTGGGAATGTGAGAATACATTTGAATATTCTAGGAGAACCATAATGTGTATAAAGAATAGTTTTCCATAAAGCAGAGTTATAAACTAAAGCTTGATAAGGGGAAGAGATTTCCTCACCATGGTACCTATCAGCATGTAAGTGAGCTAGTCTGTTAAGGAAACATGTAAAACACATGTTCAAGTTATCAAATGTTTATGTCTAATCTGAAAATTTATTATAAATGTGATGAGATATGGCATGCTCCCTTAGGGAGCATTACACTTTTCAATAGTCAGCATGAAAAATTAATCTGATCTTTTAAACAAGATTTAAGATAAATCAGTGTAAAACCAAAATATTAAAAAACACTAACATTACTTTTTTAAGGATACTTGTCAATTATTATGGAGATTTCACAAAGTAGTGATGCTTCTTACTGTTTTTCCAATATAATTGGAATTTTTTTCTCAATATTGTGAATAAGAGACAGCATGAAAACTGAAAGCCAAAAATACCTTGTGTTTGTTCCAGTACTGAATTTCTTTGTGGCCTTTACATAAGTCACAGTTTGATGAATGTGTAAACACTATGAAACGGTATGGAAGAATTAAACTAAAATCATTTGCTGAAGCACTAGGGTCTACCTCCTTCACTCTTATTACAGCAACTTTATTATGAATATCTACAGAATCAATATGAAAGTACACTCCTATGTGTTATTAAATGTCATCTTTTCCCATAAAACAGAATTTAAGTCTCAGTTTAGTAAAGTACTTAAGCAAATACATAACTTTAAGCAAGAGTAGTCCCACTGACTACATATCAAGAGGAAAGCTAATAAAATTTAAATATTAACTAAAACCCATCCTGAATTAGGTAATAATAGGTTGCATAGCTTGCACAGTAGTTTTTTATTGGTAGTCTCTAGTCACTTTGCAGAAGAGAAAAGTACAATTATGACTGTTACAGATGAGAGAAGTCAAACAAAGAGACAAAGTTATTTGACTAAGGTTATTTCTAGATCACAAGCAGAAATAATGAAAGAATGTCAGACCAATACATAAGGCCCAGGTTGGTGGCCCATGCAGTGGACCATGAGATGCTTAACAAAATCATAACAAAAGCAGCAATACACATCTCTTATTTTATGCTAAAGTTACTTTTTTTTTTTTTTAATTCTTATTTTATGAGGGTAATATTTCAGCTAATATAACTTCTGATTAGTGACTATGTATATGAAATATCACCCATAGACTATGATAGATCCGTATCTCAGAAAAGATGAAGGAAACCTGAATGCAGATCTAGTTAAAACAGATTTCTTGCTTTTATTATCCTTTCCTTTGTAGTTGTCTAGACTCTCAAAATCCCAGTGAGATAGAAAATAGTATTAGCACATGTGAAAGACATAGTTATTTAATTTTTACAGAAGACAAGTAAGTTAGGGGGAAAAAAAAAAAAAAGGGAAAAAAAAAAAAAAAAAAGATAACCCCCCCCACCCTTCTGTCCTAGAAATTCAGTGAAGGAAATTTAGATCTCTGGACCCACTCTGCTCATACTAGTCTTCTTCTGGATTTCATGGAGGAAAACCACTACTCTGTGTCACAGTGTGTCCCATCCAAAAGTTAGTCAGAGGGATTGACCCATAAAATGACTTATTTCTCCCAACTGAAGACAAAGCAAGCTTAAGGTGAAAATATAGAAATCTGTTCTGTATAATTCTAAATCTAGGAGTGATAATACATCTGACTCCTACAGATAGTTCAAAGATGGAAACTCAAGGGTTTTCCTCAAGTACTTAGAGGTTTCTGAAAAGAA
>JANIJG010001911.1:9697-48952 GCA_024611175.1 Megaceryle torquata | reverse complement strand
TTTTAGGATCTTGTTAGTGTTTTAATGTAATGTGTATGTGTATGGATGCATTCATACACATTTTAAAAAAAAAAAAAAAAAAAAAAAAGAGGTTATGTCCTGACATATCTAGCAAGAATTTTCTATGATAGCATATAAAAGAAAGTTTAAAGTTTTATTGACATGTATTCCAGTGTAATGTTCCATTACAGGAAAATACCATCACTTCTTTCTTTCTTGGTATGAAAATATCCCCTGAGATATATTGCCAGCAAAAGCCCATGAGTTAAGGGTTTTTAGGAATTAAAGAAAAATAGAAATTAAAAATCTGCTTAACAAAGAGAAAAACAATGCCTAAGTAACGATAGTAAGGTCAAACTATTATCATTAAAGAATAATTAAAAAAAAATACAACAAACAATCACTGGATTTTCACCTTGTTAGTTTTACTAATTTCCATTTTACTGGTGGCATTATGCTGTCATTTACTGGTTAAAAAACCCCTCTTTTAAAAGTATAGCCATTGAAGATAAAATAAGAAACAATACAGTTTGCTTTGAGAGTTCTGGAGCAACCTCTCACCTAGTGAAAATTAATACAATTTTCTTGAAAGTCAGTGGAATTTGGCTGGTTTACAGCAGCTGAGTGACTAATGCTGGCTGCAAGACAGAAGCTTTGGTCTACTCTACCACTAAAGCCACAGTGTGTCTCATCTTAAAATGCATCTTGGTGTATAAGCTTTCATATTGAAATGGCTTGCATCCACGGATTTTTCCTGCTGTGAATCATTATTGCTTTAATGCATAGAATAAAGTCTACCTTGGGACTGCTGAAGTGCTGGGTCTATTCAGCAACAACAGAGTTAAAGACTAAAACTTCTGTATGCTTCTTCCGCAGTTACCCCGCTGTTTTCCCAACCACCTTGCTTTTCCTTTCTTTATATTTATGTGTCCTCTGTTATGTAGGGTCATCTTGACTGGCTGTCACCTACCTATTTCAACCTTGGCATTCAGTCAAAAGCTTTCCTTCACTGGTTAAATTCATGAGGCAATTGCATGCTTAATTCATATGCTTCTGATTACTGGGCAGTCATGCCTCATGTTCAGCATGGTTCTGTGCTGATCATCTGGACTCACTGCCCTCTGGGAAGATGACTGTGAACTAGCCCATACAAATTCCCGTTGATGCCATGTTGGCATGTAGATGGGACTCCCTGAACAAGGCAAGGGGAAGGGGTTTAGCCAAATCTCCAGACTGTGGCTACAGGAACAAAAACCAAAAGTTGTGTGGCCAATAATAGGTGAAAAACAAGTTTGCAGCTACTCTGAGAAGACAGAATTGTATATTTGCTGTAGATGATCTTGCTCAGCTACTGTATATTGTGAACCATGTCTCTGATAACCTGCCATTAAAACAAAAACCTAACAAAAAACCCACAAACCTAGAAAGGACTGATGCGGAAATCACCCTGTAGAATCACAAGTGTCAGTTCTATCTTTGGGGCTTTTGCTTCATCTGTTGTTACTCCAGCTGTTCTCTCTTCCTCTCATTATTTGTTTTTCAAAAAATTTTTTTCACTGGAATGCAGGAAAGGGACATTCATTTTTCTGTTCTTTTCATAAACACACATCTATCACTAGACACTTTTTTATCTCATCATGTCACAGTATTTATTATCTTGGTTTCCTGTCCATTTCTCCAGTGATCTGCTTTCCAATTGCCTCATATTAATGTTGGTATCTCACATGAAAAGTTGCTAAGAAAGAACATTTTCAACAGAGCAGCAAAGCAAAAAAAAATGATGCAGTATTAGCATAGTTTATCCAGCTCTCAGATTCTTTAACATGATGAGCTTTGAGACAACACGAGATACTAGGTGCATCTGCCAAATCACACAGACTTTCAAAAGAAAAACGTTTAAGGTACTAAAATAATTATTCTATGTTTTTCAGTGCACTTTATGTTACCCCTGAAGTGTGATAAAAGAAAACTTAAGCTCAAAATAGAGCTATAATATGCACAAAAATTGCATGGCAATGAATCGTGATCATCATCCAAATACCTGTTTTTCACTAGCTTTTCTTTGCTATGTGGGATATGTTTTCCTAATTTACACACTGAAATAGAATAAGTATCTTTGGGGACACACTTTAGGGTACCACTTCTTTAAAGTAATGTCAGAAATATACATGCTATTGTAACTGGTTTTTGATAGAACATCAGTAATTAAATATTGGCTAAATGTCCAGTCTCTGAAGGAAGCAATAGAATACAGCTTGTAGCTTGCTGTATAACTGTTTATCCTTTCTAGTGTGGTCAATGCATGGAAGTATGGAAAGGCAGGACAGATAAAAATCTGTAAAGCAGAAAAGTGATGGACATTCCTGAAGAGTCACTTCTCTTAGACAAATTGTAGACTTCTTGGGTTAGGACCATGCTCTAATTTGTGTTTCTGCATAGCCCTATATGTTTTCATGATCTTGCTCCTATCTTTTATTGCAATATATTCAAGTCCTATTCAAGTCTAGGGTGACTAGTTCATATGTTGCCATCAGTGTTGTTAGAATGATCCTACTGTCAGCATCACAGAACAGGGAGTGCATAATGGGATATGTCCTTATCTCTTCCAAACAGAAAAGAGTTGACTCTTCTACAGACAATCAACATTGCAAAAACCCCAGTGTATACATTTGATGTTTTCTGAGTACAAACGTGGCTGCATGGCATACATAATTTAAGCCTTTAATATTTCTAAGTATTTTACGTTTTCAAATTCAGATGTTTAGTGCTAGCAAGGCTGAATAATATGACTATTATACACACAAAAAGAAAGAACTTTGCTTATATGAATGGTTCTTTGCCTTAAAAAATTCAACACAATTTGTGTTTTCACTGTGTCTTTACTAACGCTCTATCATCAGTCGGAAATGCCTTATGCTGAAATCACCACAGATGACAGCAGCAAAAGTTTAGTAACACTATTCATGAACATTAACATGTATGTGAGTGACTAAATCCATATGTGTTGCTCAAAAGTACTGTATGTGTTGTTCAAAACAGGAACAATTGTTGTCTCTGGTCTGTATTCCTGAGTAACTGCAACTTATCATAAATATTCTGTCAACAAAAATAACTTCAATAAAGTGTCCAGTCTGCTATTTACCTTTCATAATTCACCCTTAAGACATATTTCTTTGCTAAAAAACTTTATAAAATACATCTCCCAATCTTGAAATCGTGTTTCATTCTCTATGCCTCAAGAGTAACAAGAAATCAGTCTAGAAACATTTTGCAAAGAAAAGGCTAAGAAAATATCTGATCTATCTGAGGGAGAAAAACAACTACTGATTGGAGATGCTTGAAAGACTAAGATATTTGATCAAGTCAAAATCTCTAGGGAGAGGTAAACTCTTCTATAGTACCAATGGATGAAGTGATCTGAACAATGATTATGCAGTTTTTTGTAATTTTTTTTCTATTTCTTTTCTCAGGTCAGCTACAGACCAGAGGCTGTCACAATTAGTAGTAATGACAAGAAACTAGGATCCTGATTATGAAAAGATTCTCAAAAAGATTTTTGAGAATTTAGTAAAGCATGGATAAACACTGGAGCACTGGAAAAGGGCAAGCATGATCCACATCTTCCAGAAGAAAACAGGAAAAGTCAAACAAACAAACAAACAAGAAACCCCTCATATCTTACCTTAAAGTCATGTAGAATATTTGCATAAAGAGAATTTTCACTTTGTTTTAATGAGGTTTACAATGGAAGCCAATGATTAAGCCCATAAATGACTGATGACAAATCACAAAGTCCAGCTACCAAGGTTCAATTGCATTCCCAGGCTTATGTCCTAAGGGCAACATATCTGGCTACATATACCTCAATAAATCAGCTAACCTGTCTTTGAAGAAGATCAGGGATTCTATCCTTTTTCTACCCATGACTTTGGGAAGGTAACACATATTTTTCTCATATCTTCTCTGATTGGAGCTTTGTAAGAGGGGGACCTAGCAACTTATCTAGCAGAGAGGAAAATTCTCAACATATCTGCATCTTACATGTGTCAGCTAATCTCAAAATGCCTTAAGAAACTCTGGTCTTTATTTTGTTTCAGTTTGTATCAGTTTTGTTGTGAATCCAGAAATTAACATCCTACCAAGGGAATGATAGAAATATTATTTCCATCTTCATTTCAACTCTTATGTCTACACAATAAAAAGAAAATTACATCAATCAATCAGACAATCAATCAAATGGTTTGTAACAAAAAAGATACAAAGTTATTATTTTGTTAAAAATACATGTATCTATTGTATTTAGATCAGAGCAGGAGTAGTTGAAGGGCAATATAGGTCAATTCATACCCACAAATTCTACTAACTAGAGCTATAAATAATGGTATATGTGATAGAGAGTTTCTCTTCCTGTATCAGAGGACAACACAGTGTAAAGAGTGTCACAACTCACGGGGTTGTGCTGAACCTGAAAAAAAAAAAAAAAAAAAAAAAGTGGGAAACACACACAAGAATGAATTTTGTGCAAAAGTCTTACAGGGATCAAGATGGACTTCTAGTTTTAAACCTAGCCCTACTGTCACATCCTACTCGATCAAGGTGTGGGGGGAAAGAAGGGAGTGACTGAAGTTTGGTGATTCTCTTGGGTGAAATTAAGGAAACTCACACCATAGGTCCACAATTTAGAAAAAAAAGAAAAAGTTTAATTCTTAATTCCCTGAACTATAAAAACTTGTAAGACTATATATGAGGTACTTAAAGGAAAGAAAAGATAAAATGGAGAGAGAGAGGAGAGGAGAGTGAAAGAGTAAGCAAAGTTCTGGATCCGCACTCAGGGTTCCAGTGGCATCTCACTTGGTCCATTCCTTGAGGGCCTTAAGTGATAGATGCACACCCGCCAGTGTACTCAAGTCCTTTCTAATTCCCTGCTAAGAAGGGTGTTGCTTGATATATCCCTTCATTTGCATGGAAAGTATAGAGAGATGGTGCTAATTTGTATAGAAACTATAAAGAGGTGGTAAGCACTGTTCTTCACATGTGTGGGAGGGGGCAGGGTGGCATTAACCCTTTCCTACAGTTGTGTCAGTGGTTGTGGAGACTCTGCATATTATTACCCTTTTCATGGTAGGCCACACATGAAAACTTGATAAGGGGACAAGGCCACCTATCCTACAATGAACTTCACTCCCACCTCAGCTGGCATATTTTGTCCCTTGTTCCAACCACAAGGCTGCTCCTTACATCAGCTCATTCAGGTCAGAGTGTTCCTCACACAATGCTTGAGACATCAACTCATTTGGGTCAGAGTTTGACACCCTACAGCTTGGAAAGACCTAGAGGCATTCTTTCAACATGAGATATCATTTTGAAAGGCTTTCTCTGAACAACAAGCCTTTTGTGTTTACACATTTTATCAATATTTCTTTAAATAGAATATCAGTTTTCTGAACACAGTGGAAGATTGCAGTAGTGAGTGTTTTTATTGTATCTATTCCCTTCTATACAATTCTTATAATGTTACATCAAACTCTTCTAATAAGAGACATAATCCTTGTGTTCCTGATTTTCAGCTGCAGTTTTGAGGTTTCACAAAGCAAAATGTTAAAGCAAGCAAAACCGTCAGCAAATACAATTTTTTTTTTTTTTTTCAAGTCCTCTGGTCCTGGAGCAGAATCTCTTATCAGTCACTTAACCCCTTAACCTATGTATTAGAGATGAGAAACCCCCCCATGCAGAGATCCCAGCATATTCAAGGTACTCAAAATACTAACCTATGGGTCATACTTTCTCATGGGCCAGCTAAAAACTACAGCTATTCAATAGGGAAAAGCTGAAAAAAATTTAAGTCTTAAATACCATTTTTCTGGAGCCATAATCTGATGAAGTTGTTAAACTTTATGGAAGAAGTACTGGATGAAGTACTACAGTCTCTTTTACTGAGGAATGCAAAGCAAGATCAACTTAATGGGTACTTCTAGCTTTTATAGTCCATAAATCACTTACATGAGAACAAAAATGTTTTAGCTCAAATCACCTGATAAAATATCAAGTCCTTCTATTAGCTTGGAGACTGAACCAGGAGTTTTTGTGAAAGAAATGAAAGATGGATGGATTTTTACTGAGGTGGTGACCAGGTTTAAAACTAAAGAAGTGTTTATGTTTGAGATGGGTAAGGTGAATCAGGGTTTAGTCTTTAAAGTGTAAAGCTCAAAATTCCATGTATAAAGGATAGAAAATGGCTATGCTGTCATTTTGTAGCTATGGTCTGTTGAGCTTTTGGGAAAAAAATTAGAGGGGGGAAAAAAAGACAACATTTAATCATTTATAGATTATTAAAAAGAAAATTATATGCAGACATGAATCTTTAAGAAAGTGAAGAAATTTGCAGCTTAAGAAAGCTGCAAAACAATCATAATAATGAGTCTGAAAGGGTTTAATCTATAGAATGATGTATCTGTGAAGAGAATGTTACTTCACATTTGTTGAATCAGGCTGGAAAATCTAAATGTCTTCAAAACAAGCATAAAGTTCAGAAATGCTTGTTTATTGAGAACAGTTCACTGAGAGAAATGGTGGACACTTTGTTGGACTGACCCAAAACCAAGACTTCAAAAAAAATATTGAGGTTTGAAATTTGAGAAGGCTTTATTCATATTTGCAAGGAAACAAGTGTTTAGATGAGACACAGGGAGGCCCCAGAATGGACAACACTGAGCAGCAGAGCCCAAACATATTTTCTATACTAATTTAGACAAGGACTTGGAAACATTCAAAATGTCACATGAACTCTTTATTCTGGGATATGTTTTGATGGTTGTCTGTCTATGTTTCTCTTCTTTCATAAGGCAGGTATTCTGCCATTGATTTCAAAGTGGAAAAAGTTATGCAAA
The DNA here is from genome assembly GCA_024611175.1 of Megaceryle torquata. Classification (NCBI taxonomy): domain Eukaryota; kingdom Metazoa; phylum Chordata; class Aves; order Coraciiformes; family Cerylidae; genus Megaceryle; species Megaceryle torquata. Next base: position 42,065 of record JANIJG010001911.1, on the reverse strand, counting down.
CAAACAGATGCTCACAAATCATCCAGACCAGCAAAACTCTTTTTTCCTCTCAGGGAGGGAATCTGAACAATCCTCCCTTGGAAAATGGCTTGGACAACAACAGGTGATGTAAGACCATGAGTATATATGAGTATATTTGAATGCAATGTCTGAAACTACCCGACAAAGTGTTTTCCCAAAAACAGATGTCACCAAGAGGAGATTAAAATTACAAAATTTGTATAAATCAACTGGCAACCATATTAAACCAGATTACTAATGGATTTTCCAAGCAAAGAAGTATACTTGAAAAGAAGTATAAAAGCATGAAAATTTGTGCCTTTGGGGAGATACATTGGAGTATGAACAGAATGGCAGTCAAGCCTAGATTGATACTTCCAGAAGTTATCACAGGGATATCACAACCTTGACCCAAGGCCTCATGGACCATCTTCCCTGCTAGATGCCATAAAGAGCCTGCACCCTGCTGATGGTCTGACAGTGCAGGGGCAACAGGTGAGGACCCACACCTGGGGTGTTCAGGTGTCAGTGCATGAGGGGGGCTTTCTTACCAGCAGGTACATTAGTAGCTTTTTGGAGCAGCACAGGTACATGTGAAGATGGAGAACCTGTGACACCTAGAGAAGGGGTGAGCAAGTAGGAGACATGATTACAATATTTGCTTGCAACCTGAACTTTTGATGGGGTAGTGTGCACATAACTCTGCACATGTGTGATTACAATATATGTGGATCAGTTACAGAATGATGTTTTGAAATTTGTAGGTGCTTATTAACATTTTGTAAACATCTGGTAATGTCATTTATCTGTTGAATTGCTAATACACATTGCTAATATATCAATACAGTGCTTTGATCCTGATTTAATAGAAACTACATGGGTTTTGAGCACCAATATTTGAAGCACACAGAGCAGTCGTCGCTGCTGTGACCATCTTAACAATCTTGCTTTCCCCACAGATACAGTTTTGATCTCTTCAAGGAGATTAAATGTACTTTGTTGTTAAAAATGAGTTCTGGTTTACTTGTTTGTGTTAAGTCCTTTGGAAAGCACCTTTATTTCAGAAACAGGCCCTTTTTGAAAGTCATAGTATCCTAAAACAGATCAGGTTTAGTCTTTTTCCTCCCTTCCAATGGCAAAACACAAAATAAGACACTTCGGGAAATTCAGACCACTGTACAAGTAGTGTGCAATTTTCTGTAACCTTACAAGAGGAGCTAGCCCACTTCAGCAGGCAATGTAACATACATTTCTTATCTGGAAATTATTCTTCACACAGTTTCCACCACATTCTCTTTCACAAACTGACTCAAGTTCCACTTCCAGCAACGTTGAGACCAGTCAAAAGTAAACATACTCACGTAGAGAGCTGCTGAGCACCAGCAAATCTTTCAAAGGATCTGTGGGAAGAGAGTATTGCAGGAAGAAAGGCCTCTTCTTTATGATATTAATTTAAACTTGTCAAGTTCATTAAAATATTTACTATAATATTCTATCTGTTACAGATCAAAGGGGCAACTCTTTTTGAAGAAAAATGCTACTGGAGTCCACATGTCTGTTTAATTCTGTTGGCTTGAGACCAACTGATAGTCTGTTTTTTTCTGGCACCATACCATTTTTCTGTAAGCAAAATATAAAGAAGATGTAGATCTGTGCACAAAGAAATGGCAGCTTTCTGACAGCAGTTCTTGATCTCCACACCATATCTACTGCATTCAGCACTTATTGTGGAAAAGAGCAAGCAGTCAAACGGTTGATGCACAGGGAACTGACTCTACTTCATAAAACCTCTGAATTAATAAAGCTTTAATATTATTCAATGAATCTAATGCTATGATTGTAATATTACTTCTAGTGTTTTGGTTTTGGTTTTGGTTTTTTTTGTCCAGTTGATTCATTGCATATCATCATTGGTCTAATATCAAATCTCTGAGTTAGTAACAATTTAGCTGGGCTGCCAGGACTAGAACTAAAATATTAAATTAATGTTTTCTTGCCCTTATGAATTTCTGAGATTGGTGCTTGCCCTTGAAGTTCTCTGTGTTATTTTTTTCCTGACTTAAAAAGCTTGGACTATTAAAGCAGCAAAACCTTTTGTGACCTGAACTGTACTGTCTGTGAAGAAGCCACGTGTCAGGAAACTGTGAAGACAGTAGTGTACATTACTCTTACAACTGCTTTTTTAGCTTCTTATTTGAACTGATAATAGTCAACATAGAATACGTCCAGCCAAGCTATATTATAGAACACAATTAAGCATGTGCCTGTCTGCTTTATAAAACTGAAACATAAGGAACTACAGAAAGAGGGTTGAAAGATTTATGTTGCCCACAGCAGAGATCATATCAAATAAAATTTGTAAATCATATTACATCAGATTTATTATATAAGTAGTATGTTTCTCCATATTTCTTATTTTCATATTTTTATTATTATGCCATTACTGCAATTATCCAACAAACACAAAAACAAAAAAAGTAATTCTATGTATGTTTAATTTTATCTGTGATCTATCTAAGGGATGTATTAACTGGGGTAAAAAGACTAATGGATAGTCTGGAATCACGATCTGTTTCCATATTTAACATTAATTCTTGACACATTATGGAAATGTTAAGTATTAGAGAATCATGATGGCCTTAATACCATGTACTAGCTATTGTGAAAACTTATTGTGTTAACATCATGCCATACTCTTTTAAGCAGCTTCAGCTGCAAATTATTAAAAATAAATACATTTTTCATCACAGGTTATGAACCCAAGCCTGTTCTGAAGTCATATCCAGGCATCCACCCACTTCTTTCATTAATGGTCTTTTTCTATCCAAGATCTAGAGCTGCTCTGTAGTGAGGCATCGTTTGTCTTGTTTAAGATTCCCCTGTAATTGTACAAGCTTCTGTTCCTTGGTACCCATTGTGTCTTTCAACTTGATATTTGATGACAGAATAAATTTGCTATTACAGCCATGAGTTCTGAGGTGGTCCACCATGCAGTCTAGTAAACAAGTATGTTTCTTTTTTTAATCACTAGCAAAAGACCACATCGTTTGGATTCACCTGACAGTGCAGGTTCTCAGGACTTTCTGAGTTTGTCTTAGTTTTGACTGTTTTTAACTTGTTTTAGCTGTGGCAGAAATTGTTTAGGTGTCAGGTTTATGCATGGTTGGTGTTAATTCACAGTGATAACAAGTAGTTATTCTGTATGGATTGAATTATCTATGATCCTAGAATAAAATGTTATTTTAAAGATGATAAACTCAAAATGTTAAGATCTCAGACTGTTAATAGATATCACAGTGGTCAACCAGTAGCCCCTACAGGAGCACAGCCTTATTAAACTGACCTAGATATAACAAAGAGAACAAAAACCTGAATAATGGATATTAAATAAAGAGAAAACTCACATATGCAGAATGTGTTAGGAAAATGGTAAAAATAAACTCAATTGCCCCCCAAGATGGCAGATGAAGAGACATCTCACTACAAGCATCAATATTCTCCCATGAATTAATCTGGGTGGTAGACAATTTGATCAAACCCTGTACCACCACTAGCATTATTATCCTTGGGTCTCAGACGGACACTGTAAGGGAGTGAATAACACCAGAGAAAAGAGGTGGGTACTAGGAAGCTTTTCCTGGATAATCATTTTGCTTCTATTATTGAGGCTTTTCTATATTATTTTGGACCATGAATGGTAGCATTATAATGATTGGACTAACAACAACTTTTTGCTTGATTTGAATTAGACTGACAGATTAAACTAGCAATATTATCTTGGCTATGTGTATGTGGTATATTTGTTCTGGAGTAAAATGGCCACAATCTAGAACATCTGCACTGCAGTTTCTCTATTTTAAAATCACATGTATTTTAGTAGGCACTGAGTCCCCTATCATGACTATCTTTTTTTTTTTTTTTTTATCCTCCCCTATTTTTATTTTAATAAACAGATTAGAAAGCTGCTTAGCAACAGTGATCACAGCTCTTATCTCTGTGCCTTAAGAAAAGAAAGGCAGTGATCTCCACTATCACAAACCTATGAATTTGATCTCAGCAGCATGCAGGATAGCAGAATACTTTCTGAAGAGAAAATTAGTACAGACAAGGTAGTGACAGAGAAAGAGGCTCACAAAAAGCTTCTTGTACAGACTTAATCAATACCATGCATAAATACCATATTTTAGAAATATAGTTTGTATAATAATTTGGCAAAGGTAAAAAAAAAAAGTACAGTAGATTTTGACTCTGAAAGCAGTTAACAAAAAATTTATTAGAAAAGGCCAAAAGGAAACTGTTCATCATATAAAGAGTCGATTGCAAAGAACTCTATGAAAATTATGCTGAAATGGTAACCTTGGTAAAAGGGACACTACCAGAGAAGCTTTTCAAGGCGCTTTTTTTTGTTTGTTTGTTTTTCCTGGTGATATGGGTACAAAATGCCAGAGCTACAAAAAAATTTGCAGATTATGCCAAACTGTGAAACAGTATTTGGGGTTGGACTAGATGACCTTTAAAGGTCCCTTCCAACACAAAGCATTCTATGAAAACGTTCCATGATTCTATTTCTCTATAAGGGAAAATATGACAAATACCAGAGAAAGTATTGAAGCCTAAGTATTAGTTTGGGATGAGAACTCATTTACATACACTTAAACTGGAAATGAAAGAGACATTTATATCCAGTGAAACATGAAACCAAAAGAGATCTCTTCTTTCTACATTGTACAGAACCAACTGACACCATTAGACATCACATTTTGGAGGAAGGGGAAAAAAGTAGCAATTGTATTTAAATTTGCAAAACTACAGCCCCAGCAATAATGCATCATTAGCACTAAGAAAAAAGTGGCTTTTTTCCCTATTATACTCTGACATGATTTCAAAGATTGTTTTGTTTTGTTTTTTTTTTTCCCTGCTTAAATGTAAACATCCTACAGAAGAGGAAGAAAATATTTATTGATATGCAAGGATCATGGATCATCACAATAATATGCATTCATCATGATATAAATTGTATTGGAAACTTTCATTCTTGCATTCCCTAAGTTTTTCATTCTTCATATTGTACTCTTAATAATAAACACTGCTTTTTATGGCTTGTTTCACATTTTCCCCCCAGTATCCTAGTGATTTTTCTTTACCAGGCTTGTCTCCAACTTTGTTTCTCCTCTAGCTTTGGATCCACACTCTGTTCCTTGTTCTAAGGGTCAGTTTCCACTTCTTTTGCTCCTCCTTTTAATTTATACTTTATCTTAAAATATCTAGTAATGTATTTCTAACTCTGAGATTTTCTGCTTTTAATGTCTGGCTAAACATAGTCAGATAGGACAGCAGCATCTCCACTTAAGTCTTATCCCTTCTTCATTCAAATGAGACCTCCAGACAGTTAATGATAAATTAGATCCTATAATTTGTTTGCTCCATCTTCTATTGTCTTTTTAAAAATTTATTTATTTTTAATCCAGACTAGGCAGTGACCCAGGTGCCTGTACATAACAGCTGGATGAATTTTCATGGAATTAGCTGTAAAGCTTTACCAGATATCTCTGAAAATGGTTTTAATTTCATTTAGTGTTTAGCCGTATTTGTTTAGATTTTCTTAGTTGTAACCAATTTCCTTGTATCCTCTTGGATATATCTTTATATCCTAAAAGGCTTGCACTAAAACACCTCAAAGAAGAAAAGGGAAAAGAAAAGAGATATAAATTATTAACAATTTATAATCTATTGTCCCCTAAGCATGTTCCTGTAAACAGTCCAATTAATTCTTAAAAGTAATATTAAATGATTAATAGTCATTGATATTGGAGAGGAAAATGTCAGGTAATCTAAAAATCTGTCATGCTACTAAAAAGAGTTGAAACAATGAGATGTGAAATGTGTCCTTGTGGAATGTAACATACAAACAAAACCAAAAGTAATCTTGTTTCAATTTGTAGATAATAGACAAGGAAAAGGAAAAAAAAAAAAAAAAAGAAATAAAAGAATGAAAATCCATATATTCATAACTCTCTGGATTCATCTCACTGTGGACTTCAGGTCCTTGGAAAGCAGTTAATATTTATCAGTTCTTCAGTTACTGCATTGCACTGTGCTCTGACTTCATATTTTTTGTTCTTCTCCTCTTATATTTTCTCTACCGATCCAAGTGAAATAACATGAAAGTCAAAAAGGGTAACAACTCTTCCTAGCTATTTTCTCCCTCTTTTTATTTCAAAGCACTTGGTTTCTTATGATCTTTACACCCCTTCATGTTGCTCAGGCAGGTAAAGCTACATAGAAATACTAAACACTTGAATATAATCTGTACCAGATAAAGGAGTAAACAAACACATTTCCTCATGACCCTGTAGACTGTGATTCTGCACAACTTCTCTTATGATAAATTAGAATACAATAGACTTAGGGCAAGAGTTAACTGCAAAGCTTACATCTGAAGTTCAAGATTTGAATTAACATTTAAAAGGCACTCATACAAAATATTCAGTCTTTTGAATCTGCAATCCTCAACCTGGCAATCTTGTAAGAAATGAATCACTGACAAAACACTTCTGCTTTTAATCACATCTGGAAGCTTAACAAGAACAGTATTGTCTACCAAGTTATTTTCATATGTTCTCCCACACAGACATTGAAGGAAAAAAAAAAAAACAAACTGAATTTCAGTCTCAGCTTAAAAGCTTTGTTTTAAAGACAATTCTAAAGATGGACAAACTTTTGATTTTATTTTTTCCATGGATTTCATTTTCGTTTATTTAAACAAGCTAACAGAAGCAAACTCTTAACAACATAGAGGAGGAGGAGATGTTCCACGGGCAGCAAATCCAGGGAAATCTTACACAGGAAGCTAGACTTCATATTTTTCCAGTCCAGTGCAGATGTCACAAGTGAGGAGGGACAATGGAGATGTGAAAACGCCTGGTATAGTCACCCAGGAGCAGCTACTTTCCAGTAGCCATTTGTGAGTGTGGTAGGTTTCACTGCACGACACTAGCTTTGATGTAGGCCTCTGTTGTTAATGACCGTGGACTCCTTCACGCAACAAGCAGCAGGACAGAAACTGCAGTTCATGTGACAAAATACTATATATTTGCATATATAGAGCATGCAGCACCCTTGTAGCTTTGAGAAAAACTGCAGGCGACATCATCTCACACCTGTTTCGTCTCTCAAGGTATGAAAATTAGGAAACTAACTGTAAATGTAGAACCTGAATGCTGATGTACTCATTAAATGGCCTTTTTTTACCAAAATCATTCATCTTCAGTGGTAGCCCTGAATAGCTGTGTGTGTATGCATACATATTATATTCTATGCATGCCTATACAATCATCAGCATAAACTTTTGCTTTTAGAATGAGCATTAGTAACTCAGAGGATCTCTGGATAAACTAATTATAAGATGTTATATAAGATGTGAGACATCTGTATAGTACTTGAAAGGTGCTATAAAGTATTATAACCATAACTATATGAATTATTTCTAAGATACAATGATACAGTCAAACTAATTTTAGTGGGACAAGAGTTTCCAATTCCCTTAAACATTTAGGAGAATTAATGGGAAAGCTGATTCTGAGACAATGAGGATCTCACAGCTTTCAGAGAGAGGAAGGGTGGAGATGGGGAGTAGAAGAATGAAGGAATTTTTTTTTTTTTTATTAATTAAACTACAATGGTAATGTGTAAAAGTCTGTGAGTCCTTCTTTCATTCAGAGACCAGTATTTTCAAACAAAGTGTTACACAGCTCGATACACTTGAGTAAGGATTTTGTGCATTATGTTATCTGCAATGCATTTTAGGTAAAAAAAAAAAAAAAAAGTAGAACTCCCTTATCCATTTACAATTCAAATGTAAGACTTCCAACAAAACTGCAGTATGTCAATCCAGAACAAACAACTCATCAAACCCCATAAACATAGGATGATCCCAGTAATGAAAAATGAACTTTGCAACAGCCTGTAATTAACATGGGAATGACAGGCACATCCTAAACCTTTCTGGACAAATGGGTAATTATTGAAAAGCTATGACAGTAATGCATCAACAAGCCTATCCATCTCACTATGATTCTACATTCTAGATGCCTCTCAGTGGAGCTTAACATTCCATTCAGTAATTTGGTAGAAACCTCATCACTCAAGAGCAATGGGCTCCACCCATAATGAGAAGGAAAATTAAAAGAATCATCAATTTAAAGAAGTATAGATATTCAAGATAAGCACCCTAAAACATTTTATATTTCCAACCTGCAATCTTTCCAAACTTACAGTTTGCTGGTGGGAATTTTCAAATTTCTGCAATAACAAGTATTTGCCTATAATGCCATCATAAGAAAGTGAAGGAGGGAAAAGAGAGGGTACAAAACAGTAAAAGGAAGATGACTGTGGACTTCATCAAGAGCCTTACGATTGTAAACCTATTGCCCCAGAAACACTCAGATGCCCAAAAGATTAAAATTATCATTAATACCTTCCCATGGGGAAATAAGAAACCTCACTGATGAGAGCATTGCCCAGAAACAAATAATAAACAGAGAAAGACAGATTGGAAGCTCTGAATGAGCCAAACAAATAGCAGCTAGTTGAAAAGCCCCACCATTATCACTACCTATTTTAAAAAAGGAAAACTGGAATACAGGAGGCGGAATAGTCATTGATGTGCTTCTAAAAGTTACCAAAATAATCTCATCTTGCCATCAACACTCAATTTTTATTTGTACATAACATCTAAGTCAGGTTTTTTTTGTTTTTTTTTTTTTTGCAATGGTATTAGAATATAGAGATGAAACTGGATACTGGAAAAAAGAATCCCTAAGTCTAAATTAATCAAGCTTTTCACCTTAAAACCTCTTTTCTACAAAAAATTAAGCTTGAAAATGGCTTTCAGTTTGACTTTCATTTTAGATATATAGAAATGGGTGTGGGGACAAAGGAGAAGTGAAAATAGAAGGAGAAAGGTTGGGGAAAATATTCACTTTCACACTGAACCACTTCTAGACTAAGTTATATAGCAGAAGAAAAGACAGGAGTGAGCTGACATCAATCATCCTTATGGATCTTTACTTTTTATTCATTGTTCTATTGATCTCTTTCAGCATTATTTCATAGGTAGATTGCAATAAAAGTCAATTCTTATTATGTCTCCATTTTAACTCATAAAACATATGACACAATAGTTTTTGAATGAAGGACAGGTTCCCTAAGGGAAAGAACAAAATCCTGGGTAAAAGCACAGATTTATTGATCTCTCCTTCAATAATAATGATTAAAATCTAACCAAGCACTATTGCCTTAATAAATTATACATCTCTATTTCTCTCTTCCACATTCCAACTGGATGCACTCTAGAAAAAGAAAAGTTCGATCACAAAATTCTGAAAATACTGTCTTCTTCATACAGTGAGCCACGACAATGTTAAAAACACACTAAATATCAGCATCTCACAGACAAGAAATACTTTGGTCCAAAGCCCAGATGACTGGCAACTGGGGAAAGAAAACAACATACGTCCTGGAAAGGAAGGAGAGTGATTTTGTCAGCTCTTTCCATTTTCTAGGCAATTTTAAAGGCACAGTTTTCCTTACTCAGACACACCTTCTCTTGAAATGGAGCAGTGAGGACTGTCTCCGTAACCATAACTCTCTCTTCTGTATGACAAAATATCTCCTGTGGGTTAAGCTGGAGGTTTATATTCTTCTCTCAAACATGTTCACCCCAGATCTCAGAATGTTTCACTGTCAAGGTGTTTTCTGGCTAGGACTGCTCTTGGGATATCCAGTCCTGAAGCAAAGATTTCCAGAACAGGAGACTCTGTTCACAGAAATAGATCTGGCAGAAGATACAATTAACTGGTTAGCTTAAAACCTTGTCTCTTCATTTTAATTTGTTAAAACTGCCATTCTGATGTTTAATTCAAATTTTCTGATAAGATTAACTTATATTGTTAGTTCACAAAGAATGAAGTATATGTCACAGAAAGTAACCCTTCATACTCAGTATGCTTATACATACTATACATCTGAATATTTCCTCCATTTGTATAAAATTTTGAAGAAATAGTAGAAAGACCAGCATAAAATAGATAACTTTTTTAGACAGTGATGATGCCTTAACAAGAAATGTTTCATATAACCACTTTCAAATTAACCTTTATGTCACAGCCATAGTACATAATTATGTATCTGGATTGCTAGGGAAACACTTGTCTATCAGGATGACACTGGCTATGAATAAGAGTGGATAGAGGTGTCAGTCATTTAAAATAAGATTTTTTTATTATTATTTCTCATTATCCATTTGTTTCTCATTATTATTATAGTCTGTTTTGCCCATAACAGTAATTGGTAAGTGACCTCTCCTGTCCTTATCTCAACCCTTTTATTATATTTTTGCTCCCCTGTCCAGCTGATGAGAGCATTAATAGAGTGGCTTTGGTAAGCACCTAGCAACCATCCAGTGTCAACCCACCATAACTGGAAACTGGTTTAGTTTTGGTTTTGGGTTTGTTTTTTGTTTTGTTTGTTTGGTTTGTTTGGTTTGTTTTGTTTTGGTTTTGTTTTTTTATTCAAAATCAGTTCTATCAAATGCAAGCATAGTTATACACTTTAAGCATCACAAAAAAATCACAAACATAATCTACCTTTTTGTTGTTTAAAATGCTCAGAACCTGCTGTAGGAGCCCAAATGCTCCTAAAGACTAATGTCTCAAACCTTGTGCAGTGGTCAGGTACATTGTGACTGGAGAATGAGAAAGGCCTTGCTCCCACACTCAAGCTGAGACTTACTTCTTGATGATAAGGGACTTGATTACATAAAGAGATAAGTTCTGTGTATACAGACTGTGTCCCTTCCAGAGTTAATTTCAGTTTTGCTCAATGGTGAGTACTGCAACTGCACCAAGGAAATCAGCTGTGTGCCTTACCAAGTGATAATTAAATACAATGTCTCCACAACCCCTGACTCAATTGGTGGAAAGGGTTAATGCTGCCCTTCCTTCTCTTGCACATATGAGGAACAGGGTTCTTCTTAAATGAGCACTGCCTCCCTAAGCTTCTCAGGAACATTAGCAGCACCTCTCCACCCATATCCCAAGGGTCAGCAGTATATTGATTGACGTGCACCCACCACAAAGAACTCAAGATCTGGACCAGTCCTGCGAGATGTTGTTAGATACAAGAGTGGTGATATTGTTCTCTCTCTCTCTCTCTTCTCTCTTTCCTTTCTTTTACTCATATGAACTATTTCACCTCTAAGGCATTACAGACCAAGGCTTTCCTAGAGCATAAATAACAATTCTGTTCCAAAACCAAATTTTATCAGTGTTTTATAATCTGTCGTGATGTGTACTGAAATAGATTCATTTAGAAAAATAAGCATCAAATATGTACCACGTATATGAATTTCACAGGAGTTAAGATAATAAAGTATTTCACTTTCATTTCATACATGCTGTGCTTTACAGTGTAAACAGCTGCTCCAAATGCAAGATATGCTGACCTTTAGGGGCATCAGAATTTATCTTAGCTCAAACCAGACATTTCTTCAACACCATAAGTAGCCATGAAAGACGGAGTCGGCTCTAATTCAGCATAGCATATTCTCCTTCTGTCTGGAGACAGATCCTAGATGGCCCAAACAAACAGCCTACCTATATACTATTATTTTTTCCCAAACATCTTCCCCATATATATAAATGCCCCATATAAATGTCACCTCTCACTGAAATAAAATGTGCTACAACTGATCCCAAGGTGCTTTCCAGCTTCACCGCTCCTGACTGTCAGGGAAAAGCAATTACTTCCTTCATATATAATGATAAAAACAGGAAAGAAAAAGGAAAAAAGGAAAAAGAAAAAAAGAAGAAAAGAAAAAAAAGAAAGAAAAAAAAATTGCAATACAGTTTTTCCTTTCTTCAAATACAAACCCCTTTGAATCTGCAGATGCTTGATCAATGAATGCAATTTTTTGACAACTACAAAATCTTGAAGCTTTCACTTTGCCTGCCTGGCATTGGTGTACACTACCTAAGTGTAAATGACAAGAAGCCATTATTAGCAGTCCACACTGTTCCTCTAGATTTTGAAAAGGAATATTTAAGTGACCAGATGCTGAATGTAGGCACACCTAGTCAACAAAAGAATGCCAAAGAAACAACAGAGTCCAAAATGGCATGTTTATATTATATATTATCTCCAAGGCAAAAAGTAGAAAACATCCCTGAAGCAGTAAGTTGAATTCTATGCATCCTGTCCTTAGGCACCCCATCTTCATCATTAGCATTGTAGAGTGTTTAGGCAATATTGGATACAAGTGTCTTTCTAAGATGCAACAAGACTTCAATGCCTAGCTGTACTCATAAATCTCAGATAAAATGTTTCACTCAATGTTACACAAGAAAGTTGAGTAAAGGCAAAGTCTTGAAACAAAAGATGAAGAAGAACAATTTGAATGGGTAGCTTTTTATTGCCAAGTTGTTGGTCCAGCTCTTCTTTTTTCAGATTATTTCAGAAGATGGGCAATAGTCAATAAGGTTCCACAGTCAGATCTTTCAGAATATATATTTTCCTTATTACAATTTGAAAAGGAGAACAGAAAGGGTATTGGAATTGGTATTCATAAACTGCTAGTGGAAGGAATCTGGATTTATTATGCAGATCTATATTGCTTTCTACTCAGAACAAAACCCTAATATCTAATATCCAGGAAAATTCAGCTTGAGACTTTTTATTTAAAAACTATTTATTCACAAAGACAGGTTGAATATCTACAAATGCCTACCAGAACAAAAGCCAAAAAAAAAAAAAAAACAAAAAAAAAAACCAACCAAATTTTATTGTAAACAATTGCTTACATTTGAAAAGTGTGGTGAAAAAGCTATCTTGCAGTGACTAAATATAGTAGGTTTCCAAGACAGCAGCATGACTTCTGTTTTCTATGCTTTTGTTTTGCTTTATTTAACTGAAGTAGAACTTTATTAAATTAATTTCAGTGTTCATGGGGAACAGTAACAGTATACATAAAAATTCATTGTCAAAAGACTTGTCTTCTCCCACCTGTCTCATTCTAAGAAATAACTGTCTGAGATTACAAGGAACCAAAGCAGTTCAGTAAAAAAATTTAATCTTTACTCAGTCCACCAAACTTGAAAAGAAGATCTAGAAGACCTGATTGAAATTTTTAGAATGACATAGAGAAGACTTAAAAATTAGCAACTTATCAACTTTTTTCAGTCTAATAAACAAGTTAATTTGGCATCATTGTTGTAGTGTTAAAGTAAACAAGAGGAAATATTTATTGATATCCTGAGAATTTGGTCACCTTAGGGACTTTGTTATTTAGACTGGTTACAAAAAATAAAATAAAAATAATAATAATAAAAAAAAATATATATACACAGATTGAACATGGAAGTAAGTTAAGAGTTGTGAACAAGATTTTTATATTTTACACATTCAGTAGATGAAACTTCAGGCACAGACTGGCTCCTACGGGATTCAGGAAGAGGGTCTTCTTTCATGAATACTCCTACTCCTTTCTTCTCCTGCTTCATGTTCCTCAATGAGTCTTCACAAATAGATAAGAGCCAACTGCTGCTGCATAAAGCTGTTATCCCATTTGCAGTCATTTATAATAACATGATTTAGGTCTAGCTAAATGCAATTCTGAATAAATGAGATACATTTAGAAGGTGTGGATATTTTTAAAACATGCTCTTCTCTTGAGGTTCCACATGTAGTATTGTTGAACGACCTCAAATTTGTTTGCAAATTATAGGGCAGATATGCCTCTGAAAAGCTATTAAATGTGTGCCTCATGTATCCCCTTCCATGCTAGAGTGTCTGCTAAAGAAATGTTTTCAGAATATACTTCTAGCGCTTGACAGCCACTGGGCAATATAGACACTCTATCTTTCCTACCTCAGAAAATATTACAGTATTAGCCATATTTGGAATTCCTGAAAATACAGAGGAGATTTGAATGCAGCTCTGCTTAGGTATATCAGGGAACAACTAGAAGTAACTTTCAGGAGAAAATATAATTTACACATGACTGGAAAATGGAAGTCACACTTCAAAAAATGTTTCTTCCTGAATTCCTTTTCATTCATTCACTCCATGTCAGACACCACTGTTATGAGCAAAGTCTCACATTTCAAGCTTCTTCCAAGAGACATCTGCCAATTTAATACTTTCTAAAAGTTCCAGTGTTGCAATGTTGGCCTCAAGTACCATTTACCTGAAATCTATATATTAGAGTAAAATCTTGAAATTAAATATTTTCATATAATCCTTTTTTAAAAAATGTTTATATCAATGGTGACTTTTAAGATGGAAATCATTAAACTTCTTGAAGTATGAGAAAACTTTCTCCTAACAATAGATTAAGATAGTTTAGAAGAGTGATGACTCTCTATTGAACAGCATAGTTTTAATCAAAGTTGTATTTACCCCCTACACACCATTTTTACTCTTGATGCAATCCTAACTTCTTGGAAGATATTTTCAGCTGCATGTTCAGATTGTATATTGATACAGAGAAATGATCAGTCATATGTATTGTTTTCAATTTATGCATATACATAACCTCTGTTCATATAATTGCAAATTAAATATTAAGAGCATTTTTACTCTAGGGAGTCAACAGCATCATGTAAACAAATTTAAATCTTAGAAACTAATAGTGTGTTTAACAGAAATAATTAATCTTTTTGAAAACTAGCTATGACCTGCAATTTGGAATTCAGAATAATAATCTGTTCTTGTTTTGTAGGACAGTTCTTTGTTCCTTAGAAAGTTTTGCTAGAATTATTTCTACTTTTACAAGGACTACTGAGAAAATAAATAAAATGTAATGGAACTGTACATGTACAAATGATGACAAAACAGCCAAAGTAATGAAGAAAAAAATCTATGGCATCTCTAAAACACTAATTTAACTTACCCATACAAATGGAACTTTCCAAATAAATTCTGTTCATGTTCCTTTTCTGTGTAAAGTTCACTTGAATGATAATTTAATCATTGGCAAGCCCCAGTCATTTGCAATTCAGTATCTTAGATTTATGCCATATTAGTTGATTTTTCTGTGATTTGTACATTGCAAGTAAAATCATCACTTTTCCATCTGAATAGAGGTTGAAAGACTTAGGGATATTTGTTTTCACACTAGAGATGGGGTGTTAGTTTATTTGCTTTTCATATGTCTATACAATTTCATTATTTAATCTGTGGTTATCCAAACAGAACTTCGTCATTGATACTTGGCTATGCCCAATACTCCAGAGCAATGAGTGTGGAGGGTAGTTAACAGTGAGGCATCCCTGCATGTCAAGCCTTGAAATCTTTTGCTTGAATGCTTAATGCCAATCATTTATTCACATTTTTTTTCCAGCTGAGATCAGGATAGTTAGCATGAAGTGAAATTAGGTCAGCTTCTGCTAGTCATAAGCCTGGAAGCAGCTCTCCCATCACAAACACTGCAAGATATTATCTTATTCTTTAGCTATTAGTCATATACAGATAATCTGTGTATTGTCTCAAATTATGACACCTTTCTCAAAGAAATAAAGCTCACATACTATCACCTCTGGCTTCCGTAGCCCTTAGAAATCTGGCTAGTTTCCATGTCCAAAACAGAACACAGGGACTATGCAAGACTTCATTTTTTTAACATAGGGGTAAATTTATTTCACAGTCCCTAAAGTACACTCTACTCAGAAATTGTTCTCCCTTTTCAAGGCCTTAGAAACGATTTTTCTGCATGCTCTAACTATTCTTACTGCATGGTCATTGAAGTGCTTTTATTCCTTTCTTTTTCCATATGAACTTCACAGTTTAGAGATTTTAATGAAAAATGACCAAAGGTATCAATCTTCTTGGGCTTCCAACTGACATTTACATATTTATTTTTTCATCAAACATATATTTTTTTTCAGTATGACCTGTTCAGAGAACTTGGTTTAACCAAGGGCATGTTCTGCCTTACTGACCCTGTGGCCTTCTGTGATGAAGTAACTGCATCACCGGAAAAGGGAAGAGTTATAGATGTCATTTATCTATACTTCTTTAAGGCCTTTGACTTGGTCCCCCACAACATCTGTTGGAGAGATATCCATACAATGAGTGGACTGTTTGGACTGGAATAGGTTGGATGGTAACATCCAGGGGATAGTGGTCGACACCTCAATGTCCAGATGGAGACTGATGATAAATGACATCCCTCAGGGGCTCATAGTGGGACCAGTGTTGTTTACCATTGTAATCAATGACATAAGCAGCACCACTGAGTACACCCTTAGCACATTTGAAGATTACAGCAAGTTGAGTGGTGCAGCTGGCACACCCTCTGGATGCGATACCATCCAGAGAGACCTGGACAAGTTTAAGAAGTGGGTCCATGTGAACCTCATGAGGTTCAACAGGGCCAAGTGCCCCTGGGGCAGGGCAATCCTCAGTATCAATATAGGCTGGGGATGAAGGGAATTAGAACAGCACTGCAGAGAAAGATTTGGGGTGCTGGTGAATGAAAAGCTGGATATGAGCCAACAATGTGTACTTGCTGTCCAGAAGGCAAATCACATCCTGGGCTGCATCAAAGAAGTGTGGCCAGCAGTTCAAGTGAGGTGGTTCTGTCCCTCTACTATCATGAGACCTCACCTGGAGTACTATGCCCAGCTGTGTAGCTGCAAGTTTCCTTGTGCCAAGCACAAGGAAAACCCTGGAAGAGGTTAGCCAGAGAGGTGGTAGAAGCCAGATTCTCTGGAAAATTCAAGGCGACGTTGAACAAGGATCTGAGCAGCCTGATCAAGTTTAAAATGTCCCTGCTCACTGCACACAATGCAAACACCTAAAGGGTCTGAAAAGTTCACTCAGTTACACACATGAGTTAAAAAATATTATCGAATCATAGAATGATTTTGGTTGGAAGGAACCTTAAAGATCATCTAGTTTGAACACTTCTGACATCAGCAGGGACACCTTCCACTGGACCAGTTTATCATCTAATTCTTACTTATCACTATGCATGATGAGATATAACATGACTGTCCTGAAAACTTTTGTGTCACAGGTTGTGCCAAACTGAGTTACCACAGGTTTGTTAGGGGCTAATGTCATATGTGCAGACTGTAGTAACAGGTAAGCAAATATATGGTAGCCCATTAAGATTATTAGAATACCCTTACTTGTAAATGTCTAAGTTGGTTGCACAAGAATTTTTAAGCATTGTACGCCTTTACTTTGGAGAGCTTGGTGTTTTTCTGAATTGACAAAAGTATGTATTGTATATATACACACATTTTATTACTGATGATCAATTGGCAACACTTATGACAAGCAAATCGAATCAAATGCAGTTGGAGAACTCATCTATTTCTATTCCAGTTGAACTAAATCAGACTGCTAAGAATTGCAGTGATTGTGTGGAAAATTTGCATTGTGATTGTTATATTTGTTTCTCTATGAGATTTCAATGTGTTAAGTGCTTCTTCCACTCTTTTTCTTTCCCTCATGATATTTTAATATTAATTTAGTCAAAAGTACTTTAGTGAATCTGTGAGAGTAAATGAACTGTAAAACATCCACCCACTTTGTCCCTTTGTCTGTATTATTAGCTAAGACTAATTTTGTTAATACAAATTGTTTCTCTGTAAAGGAGAATGACTGATGTTGCAGTAACATCCTGTATATACTTAAAAGCTTTTAGTGCAGTATAGTAAGTGGATACAACCTCAGAGGAGCTTCTAGTGCAAAGTATAAAGCCAAGGCATATCAGTAAGTTGTGTATGTCACAGAAGATTCTCACCAGCAATGTTTTTTATTTATCTTTCAAAGCTTCTGGCAGTCAGGAAGAATTTGGATGGCTTATCCTCTCAACTTATTGCAAAAGAACTAGTTTATCATGTAAAAAGACTTCACTTCTCCCAAACACCTTTCCATAGTTGACAAGTTAAATGATTTTTTGTAATAATTTTACAAACAATAAGTATGGGATGATATTGTGCAACTGTACAACTTTCAGCAAATTATGAGAATATGAAAACTGCTAGAGGAGTTTGTTTCCAAGCGAGCCAATGTCTCTGCTTTTGCACTGTGAAGTCCATGTGTTCTTTACTGCTTCTGGTGGAAGCATAGGGATGCGTAAGTGATGTGTGAGGCAATAACACAAATGTTTACTAGGTCAGGTATTTATTTTTTCAGGCTGAATTAGCTTGTCTGGCTACTATTACTTCAATTTAACAAAGGTTATATGTTTAAGCTCAGTTACAGAACTGAATTCAAGTTCCATTTCACAAGTCTCCAGCATACTATCTATTTAAATCTCTCTGTTGAAAGACAGGAAAAGTCATCACTCTTGACTTTAAGCACATTCTTACATCGCCTCAGTTGTGATAAGATTTGAGAGTAAGTTCATATGCTGTTATGGTTAGTGATGCTTCTTTTCAGAGAAAAACCTACTGAGAAGGAGTAGATTACAGAGACTTTGGGTTCTGGACACTTCTGAATGCTCAGTCATTACAAATGTAAATGCTTGTTCTTTGCTGAAAATTTGATAGGACTGTTTTAAAATTTGTAAAAGCACCTGGAGAATGTATGTCCACTTCGACAAATAGAAAATCTTTGGTCCTGCAGCCTTCTGGTCATGTAAGTGCACAGAGCACCTTTATCATGACCAAATATTGGACTAAGATCTCCAAGGTAGAAAGCAGGAGTCTCTTCAGTTTGACTGATGTAATAAATGCCCAGACTCTCAGAAGGAGAGCTAAAACAATGCCCAGCCCTCCATCAATTACTGTCTGCTGCTTTGTGGAATCCATTGACAAGCTAAGCGAGAATGAATCAACTCAAAATACTTGGGAGATGATGGACTCTGATATGTGCTCTGTCATCTCTGGATTCACAGTCACGAGATTTCCTTTGGAGAGAGCAATATAACTGAGTCCTTCCTTACAGATCATACCCAAAACTGGTGGTCAGCATGTCACCTAGGAAGTGGGTGTAATATTAGCTAGATTATTCTAAAATATTTCCTGCCTTAACTAGCTTCTACAGCTGTTTTGTTTTGTTTGGTTTTGAGTTAGTAAAGCATCCATGAAAGTCAGAAAAAATAGAATAATACATTGGAATATATAGGATATTTTGAACCTGAAGTGACCTCTAGATCTTTTGTATATGCTTTAACTAAAAAGCTATAGAATTAACTACATTGCCACATTTTCTTGTTTCCTAGACATGAATACTGCCTATCCCAGGCAATGTTTTCATTTGTAAGGAATGAGTCATACAAGTATCAGAAAACTGATTAAAGCATTTACCTGGCTGACAGCAGACACAAACAAAAATACCTCAGGTGAAACTAAGAACTGATTCTCCTGTGTCTTAGGTGAATTACAAAACTCTAGGACACTGGATGATGGATATGAGAAAGTCTCTTCTTGCTTTTTATTTGGGTTCAATCCACAGGATGCATTATGATGCCAGGTGGTTTGCATCCTTCAGGTACAACAGCTGAAGAACAATCTATTCTATGAATGCCCATGGAACACCAACTAGACTTATCTGTGTAAGCATTAAACATCTCAGGGCATGCCTCAAGCAGACCTGTAAATAGCCAGAGACTGACTGGCAAAGTATATCTCCCTGGAGATACTACCTGCTTCCAGTTTTAGGGTATGGGGGAAAAGAGAATGAAAATTTTGTCTATGTCATCCATGGGTACTAGTCAGGATGTTAACATTTTTCATACTGTGGTGCTAACAAATTTCAATTATGTAACTAATAGCAGAGTCTGAGCACCAAGATGGATAGATATACCTTCTCTGGATGTGATGTGAGGTTCAGCATAGGTCAGCCAAGTAAAATTCTAATTGATAAAGTTCTACCATGAAGCAGAGACAACTGACATCTCCTGCCTTAACTATATATAAAACTACATATGAAACTGTATGACTCCATGGCTATATGAGGAGTTCTAATAATTTTCATGCAGCTGCTCATAGCAGTAATAATGAAAGCCCCAAACTGATTCAAACCCATTCCCTATCTTCCCCAAACAAACCTGGATTAAAATTGCAAAAGACTGGACATTTGTTCACCTTGAAATATATATCACAGCTATCAAATATAATAGGAAGTTTCCTATTGATTTCAACAATTGACTTGGGACTTGAAGGTTCTTTGAGCAGTTCTACCTCTAATTATTCATAACAGTAGCTTCACAAGAGTCTTAATCATGATTATAATTTTTCTTGAGGAAAAGCAAAAAGCCTGCATGAACTACAAGACAAATCTTGGAACTGTATTATCTTTTGGATACTATCATTGAGTTGAATCAGACACAAGAGGCATTTATTTTTCCCTATCACTGATACGCTGCATTCACTTGAAAAGGAAAAAGTTGGATTTACTTAACAAAAACAGCAACAAAAAAGAACAAACAAATTAATAGCACGAATTGTCACAACTTTCATGTTGCGCTTATTATGTCATAGATTCCTTAATAATTTGAGTTAGAGGAGGAACATCAGTAAGTATGCTTTCTAAGTCTAATGACAAATAATAATGTGCTTCCTCTTAGTTCGATTAATATAAATAAGCATTTAAGGGAGTACTAAAGTGTCATTTTGAAACCATTACCCTGATTAGTATACCATTAGTTCACACACAACTTGGAAAAATAAAATAAGCCTAAATGTGTGGTCAAAAGAAAAGCCTACATTGTTGCATAATAATGAAAGAAAAAATCAACAGCTGCAGCAGGTTTATTTGCTAAATGCATAAATTATAAAATTTATATTACCTTATCTACTTGGTCTGAAATAGTCTTGTAGCCTTTTATCATGAAAAATTTTCATTTAGAAAATCCTTATGCATTTCATAAATTAAATTTTAGCATTTTTAAGCCTGCAGATTTGTTTGGGTGAAAAATCTTGGAGACTGTCGTAGTCATTTTGTGTCAAGGTTTAGGTCAGGGCAGTCTACTAGACCTATAACACATGCTCTTTGTTAACCCTTCTCTATTCCCCAAGAGGAAAAGAAATGGAATAAGGGAGATACTTATCATTTAGAAGAGAACATTAGAACAGCTTTAATGAAAGTAATAATAATGATAATATGGAATATATAAAAATGTATAAAAAAAATCAGTACTGAACCCAGCACCACCCCCCCCCCCGATGGCAATTACATCATAGTCACCACTGGTGCCATGGAGCAGGCACGGGGGAAGTCCCAGAGAGGACTCAGTGACAAACAGGAACCAGATTCAGGAGCTGGATTCTGGTACTATGTCCAGGAAGACATGGATTGGGATCAAAGGCAGAAAGGATGGAGTCCTCCTCAGATGCCAGTCATTGAAGAAGAGCTTGTCCCTCATGATCCCTGAACTTTATACTGAATATGATGTATATGGGATGGATTCCCTTGTTGGTCAGTTTAGGTCACCTGTCTTGTCTGCTTCTTCCTGCAGGTGCGGCCTTTTACTGTCTGCACCCCCAACACGGTACACAAGAACCAGCAGTGGCCTTGGTCTGCACATCAATCCTTGGTACTAACTCTAAACATCAGGCTTTATCACTACAGGAAGCAGACACTGTGAAAATATGCTGTTAACTTCAGAAAGCACAGTTAAACAGAAGAGCCTGAGCTGAAGAGTAAAATCACTAGGCAGAATTGTTCTGTTCTATCTTAATGGACAATATTTAGTGTAATGTGGCGGTGATATCTGGACGAAAGCTACATACACTGTTATACTAGAGGTCAAAGATAGATTGTTTTGTGTAAAAACAAATTTCTGTGGTAAAATATGTGTTAAAAAGAAGGTGAAATGAATGGTTGCGGAGATAAAACGAATATCATCAAAATGTAGACGATTGGTTGCAAAAATGTAACCCTGCATAAAACTGAAAAACATTAATGTGATTTGTTTACTATCTTCCCCAGAACTAAATGCCTGCTTTCCAGTACCATATGATTTATTGTGCATTTAAATAGGCAAACTCTGTGAGCCACTAGAGATTAGTTCAAGGTCTGTTGAACAGAATATAGCTGTTAAACAATGTTTTGAATAGGAACTTGAATTTAGGTCTTTGAAATACACCTTTTGCTCTTAGTGAAATTTGAAGCATATTTTTCTACTCCTGACTAGCTAACTATCCTATTATAATTTTTCCAACAAATCAACTTAATAATAGGCTGAACTGTTTGCCAAACCAAGCATGTGGCTCAACAAAGTATCTTAAATGGTGTTCGGCTTGGAATATATGAATAATAAGGATCTTATGCATTGTTTTATGAGAAAATAAATTAGATAGGTAAGAAAGAGAGCATGAAATTTTGCATGAAAGCAGAGAAAGTTGCTTTTATTTTCTCACAGATGAAATAAACATGCAATGTCTATATGTAATATATATATATGAAATATACTTTATATGAAATATACTTAATATATAAAAAGGGTCAGTTGCATGCTTTCTTTTGATGAAACCAGAGGAACAAGTGACTCAAGAGAAACAGTCAAATATGTCCTTTTCATTGGTTTTGATAAATTATGAAAGTATTGATGTGCTAATGTGCTTAACCTGTTCTCAGCACCGGTACTTCAAGGCAGTGTGATTTATTTCACAGAACCACATGGGTTGGGAGTGATCCCCAGAGGTCATCTAGTACAAATTCATGCTCAGAGTATGTCCATATAGGGTTGTTCTGGACCTTATACACTCTAATTCAGGATATCTTCAAGGAAGGCTATGCCAATGCCTTAGTCATATGAGCTAATATTTTGGGGTCTGAATGGTGGGATTTGTTTCATCTCATATACATGTGAGATGGTTAATGGGAATCTATAATCAGTACATAAGATTAATAACCCTAGCATTTTATTCTTTTCATTTCAATAAAAAAAAAATCTTCAATTTATCAGATGAATTATACTCTGGATTTGCTCTCTCTTTACTTAGCATAAAACTCTTCTAGGTTACTGGTTGGAGGAACTATACCCAAAAAAATCTAAACTCAGATTGAAAGTGCTTTATGCGAATGGAAGTAAATAAAAATAAATATCTCTAGGGGTTTTTAGGAATGCAAAAGTATAACTTTAAGAAAAATATCCATGCTGAAATTACCATCAATTACTAAATATGGAAAAACTTTTACTCATGCACTAACAAAATTCATGGTAATTCCCAATCATACTCCATGTGCTTTAAAGAGCATAAAGCTGACAATTATATTGTGATATCTCCAGAGCAACAGTCAACTTTGATACTGAATTAATTATGTAAACATATAAAATAATAATATCCAATCATGTTTGGCCACCAAGTGACTGCATGTTTCACCTTCATTAAAACATTCTTAAACATCATTCTTTCTTGATGCCCTAACTGCTGCAGTTTACCCAACAACTTGTTGCCCCCCTTAGTTTCCATCAATTTCCTTAAGAAATATCATTGGGAATATTACCTTTTGAACAAAGGTCCTCTCTCTTTTCTTTCAACTACAGCCCTTATAGAAAAATCTGTTTCTTTGCCTATAGTTCATATATGTCAAAATAACATCTGGTAGGATTGTTGTAAAAATAATAGTAAATATCCTTCTCTGGAGGCCTGATACATTTCCCTTCACATTTAATGATGAAACTCCCATTGACCTCCATCGTCAAAATTAAATTTTTAGTCAGAAATTAGACTTTTAATTACTCCTTATTATTCAGTCATTTTATCCCCTTAATCATGAACTGTTTCCAGCCCCTTGCATGAACAGCTGCCAACTCGATTAAGAATTTTTTTTTTTGTTATTTAGTTCCCTCACTGGTTATTGACTGAAATAGTCTATACACAGTATTTCAGATGCAAAGTACTACCTAGAGGAACCCAAACAAACATCATCAAGGACGTGACACCTCTGCATGCACAGCTCTCAATCATGTTTTCTGTAGTTTCACAATACAAGCTTCTGGTCTATCTAATTTACTGCTGATGCCTTTTGATCTCCTTTGGCAATGCTGTCACATCTAGATTTCTTTTTGTTTCATATGTATCTTAGGGTGTTTTTTTGACAGACCTATTACTATGTGTTTTCCCAAACTAAAGACACCAAACTAAGAGACAGCTAAGGAGTTGCACACGTAAGCACAGATCTTGCCTCTCAGCATGAACTTCAAGAAAATGCCATCACAAGTTCATATATGCTGTTTAAAGTTTAATAAAATTTGTCATGATTCAGCCTTTCTGGACACTTTTAGAGTTGGGTCAAACTGCGTTTAGGATTCTGTCATGTGTTTGCAAGTAAGGAAAATACTTGGTATATTATTTTTATTCTCTATTTTTTTATCTTTTTTTTTTCCCCATGGTGTTACCACATTGTTTGGCCAGGGTTCAGACTAAATTAGCAATACATGTAAAAATTACACCTGGAGGCTTAAGAGACTGCTTAAGTGCTTTTTTTTCTCACTTGCACACATGGTCTGAGAGCATTTTTTCAATTCATCTCATATTTTATTTTATTAGTGTTAAGGTTTAGAGGCTGGACCATCCACTACAGACAAAAAAATCCCAAACCAACAACAGATTCTCTGTGTTAATCACTCTCCCTTACCAAAGGGGAAGAGAAAGGGAATAAAGGAATGAGATTTATGGATTAGAAAACTAAAATAGCTTTAATGGTCAGTTTAGGGTGACGTGTCCTGGCTGCCCCTCCCTGTAGGTAAACAGCCTTTTATTTTCTGCCCCCCAATGTGTTACAAAATATTTAGCAGTGACCTTGGTCTGCACACCCATCCTTAGCAGTAACTGTAAACATTGAGCATTATCACAGATGGAAGCAGACGCTGTAAAAATACGACATTAACTTCAGTTAACAGTTAGAAGAAACTGAGCTGAAAAGTAATATCAGTGAACAGAATTAGTTCCATTTTAACTCAAACCAGGAGAATTAGCTTGTTGGAAAATAAGTCAATATTAATTTACCAGAATTTTCCCCTTTGCATTTTTCATTGCTGGTCCACTGTCCTTCCCATCCCATTCTTCAAAATGTCAATGAACATGTCCTTGTAACAGTAAAAATGGGACAGTTCTCATGTTAAGAACTTTTATTCCAAACAGAATAATGTGTTCATGATTCATCATGTGTCAGTACCTTATTCATTAACAGTAAACCTACACAATAGTTTAGTGCAGCAAGTTAAGAATATTGTATCTAATTGAAACAACAGGTGAAATTTAGATGGGCAAAATGAAATTCTCTGAACCAAAGCTCTTCCAGGACACCTGGGTTATCCTTCTGTCACAGAGGTTGGCATGTGATCATTGGTGACCACATGTCGGCAGAACCTCATTTTCCAGCTCATCTGAAAGACATCACCTTCAGCAGTACAACAGTCAACACACATGCTGGGACATAAATTGAGAGGCAGTCTATTAACAGAAATGTTGACAGTACCTCCATAGCACCTTGCTGTCTGTTGGGTGCCTCTTCCAGCATGACCCTGATCATATGGCTACAAGTAAATAATTTATGTCCTGTATTGGATTTCTGGGCCTGTACCTACAGCAGCTTTTGACTGTTCTCCTAAAATACCACCTCTTCCTTAAGCCCTTTCCCTCCGCTCTATGAGTTCTCTATCCTGCACTGAAGGAAAACAAGAATCTGACAATTGCAAAGAATCTTAATTGGGCTCCTGTTATATAAAGACATTTTATAAATTATGACTCATCCCTAAGCCTGTACTGATAGTGGGGGTTGTTCTGGCCCAGGTGCAGGACCCTACACTTGCTCTTGTTCAACCTCATGAGGTTCACCTGGGCCCACCTCTCCAGCTTTTCTAGGCCCTTCTGGATGACATCCTGTCCCTCTGGTGTATTGACAGCACCACTCAGCTTCATGTCATCTGCAAACTTGCTAATGATGCACTCAATCCCACTGTCTATGTCATTGATAAAAATGTTAAGCAATACAAATCCCAGTACAGACCCCTGAGGGACACCACTTGTCACTGATCTCCATCTGGACTTTGAGCCATTGACCACTACCCTCTGGATGTGGCCATCCAGCCCATTCCTTATCCATTGAACAGTCCACCCATCAAATCTGTATCTCTTCACCTTGGCGAGTAGGATATTGTGGGGGACTGTGACAAAGGCCTTGCAGAAGTCCAGACAGATCACAACCATAGGTCATCCCTTGCCCACTGATGCAGTCAGTCTGTCGTAGAAAGCCACTAGGTTTGTCAGGCAGGAATTCCCCCTAGTGAAGCTATGCTGGCTGTCCTTGATCATCTCCCTGTCCTCCATGTGCCTTACCAGACCTTCTAGGAGAATCTGCTCCATGCTCTTCCCAGGCACAGAGGTGAAGCTGACAGGTCAGTGAAGTAGTTAAACAAACTTCCCAGGGTGAATTAGTTAAACATATAAATTATTCAGTCATCATAGCTCTGTGAATTCCTGATTTCAGGCTATGAGTGTACCAGTTACCTAGTTACTTGACAAGTCATACAATCCACACTGTGGTGTTTAATTACAGCTATTCAAGCTGTTAGTTATTTACACTGGTAGAGAAAGAAGAAGATTAAAACAAAACAAAACAAAACAAAACAAAACAAACCAAAACAAAACACTCCGTGCAATCCCCAAGGCAAGTTGAAAGGATTGAATGAAGCACATATTTTTCCTTACACACTCCTGTGCTCCTGTGAATTTGATGCAGTTGTCAAACAATGTCACTTTGACACATGGTAGCACCAGATAATGAGATTACAACGAAAAACAATAAAAAGGGAATTAAGCTGGGTCATTCTTGACCCACTCTGTCATTCACCCTGGGGATCTTTCAAAGGTATCTGATGACAGTGAAGCCAGAGGACAATGTCCTTGAATAACTCAGCAGCTTTATCAAGTAAAAGTCATCTCTGTTTTCCTTCCATTCCTGCATTTTCTATGCAAATCTCATGCCTGCTGTATATTTGTCCTTCCCTGCCACTTACTTTTTGTTACCCTTAAAGAGGAGGAAAACTATAGATGTGAAAGTGCAACAGCCATTCTTTTCACTGGGAAAATGAAAGAGGGTTTCATTTGCCTTAAAAAATGTGTGTCAGTGTTTAGGTTATTGGACAAAATTCAAGATACTGTTGTTATCTTTGGACTTAATCAGGAATGTGTTTTTCTCTCAGCAGTAAAAAGGAATTGCTACTGTCCTGGTTTGAGCTAGAATAGAACTAATTCTGTTCTGAACCTTCACAGCTACCTCATTTGTTATGCAACCAAGGTGGGGTATTTTGTAAATTTTTTTCTTAAGAAGTGAACTTCTTAGTTCTTTTTAGGATGTCAGTCTAAACCTCATTACCAAACCTGGAAACTTTCGCAGAGTTTTTCTTGAAGCCCCACACAACCCACAAGTAAGACATCTGAAAAACAATTTCCAGCTACCTACACAAAAACCCACTCTGCTCCTACCTTCAGCTACCTATCTAAAAGCCATCTTTATATCTGAGATATATGCACAGTTAAGCACATAACTGTCTATCCATAAAGCTACAGGCATCGTGAAATGGCTGCTGCTGTACCTGTCCAGAAATCCAGAATTATTTATCCAAGAACTGTTGGGTCCCTGGGATAATGATCTTAACTTGCCCCAAACTAAGGTGTCTTCTGTCCCACACCTGAGTGTCTCAGAACTGTACGTTTTAACCTCAGATTGAAATTGCCTGAAGCAATTTGGGACGATCTTTGGATTTCCAGTGTAGTCAACAGTTTGTAAAAAAGGCTAAACTTACAAAGCTCTGAATGATCTAAGAAAAGATTAAAAAAAACCCCCAAAAACCCCAAACATGTACTGTATTCCCCAGACAACGAGTTGTTATCTCCAGTCTATGATCTTAACACTTTCTTCTTCTAGTTTGAACTAGTTAAACCAACAGTCATCCCCCTCACCCTATTATATTTCATTAATGAAAAATGTGAATTATTTTTTTCCAGTCTCACTGTCACCATTGTTTTGTCTGCTCCATCACCTTAACCTTTATTGCAACTCTTGTCACTTTAACATACTTAATTCTAGATGGCCTGTAAAACATGCTAGGTGTCCCACCACCTCTTCTTTTGTTTCTAAGTACCCTTTATTCCATTAATATGTGTGTTCACAATTGATTCCAGAAGTATTGTCTCTTTTTTGTGACAAGAGTTTGTTTTCCATGACTCCATTAATAACACAGGCACTTAACCCCTAGTTATGTCACCAGAAAGTACCTAAAACACAGATCTAAATTTCTGTCTTGCTGAATAAAGAGAAGCTGAGTGGCTATTGCATCACAGCCTTACTTCCTATGTTCACAGAGAAACATGTACAATTTTTGTAGAAGCTACAGCTGACTGATAACACAAAATATTTTGGGAAAATAGTTTTATTTCTCACTTCCATATGTTAGCAAGATTTTTTTCTTAAGTAAATTATGTTCATTTTTTTGCTTCTTAATTATTTTTTCTAGATGCTTCTGGCAAGTACAAAGCTTATTTTTTGATGTTGAGGAGCAATTCTAAGTCCTGACTGTTTCCTACCTAATTCTCTCGTGTACTTCATCAAGGCAGGTCTTCCATGCATATCATACCTGGGACATGCTTCAGGTAAGCCTTTACTATTTAAAGATTACTGAGGGAACAAATGTTGGATACACCAGTGTCAAACTCTGATCCAAATGAGTTGATGTCTCAAACATTGTGTGAGGAACACTCTGACATGAAGGAGCTGACATGAGAAGCAGCCTTGCAGTTAGAACAAGGGACAAATCATGCCAGCTAAGGCAGGAATGAAGTACATCATAGTATGTGGCCTTGTCCTCTTATCAAGTTTTCATATGTGTGGCATACCAGGCAAAAGGACATAAAATGGAGGTTGTCTTCCAACACCAACTCAACTGGAGGAAAGGGTTAATGCCACCGTTCTCCCTTCCACACATGTAAGGAACTATGGTTGCCACCTCTTTATAGTTTCTATGCAAATTAACACCACCTCTACATTTTCTGAATGAAGGGGTATGTCAAGCAACACCCCTCTTGGCAGGAAATAAAAAGGACTCAAGTACACTGGCAGGGGTACACCACCACTGAAGAACCACAAGGTATGGACCAGGTGAGATATCTATCACTGGAAACCTGGTTGGTGATCTGGAACTTTGCTTAGTCTTTCACTCTCATCTCCTCTCTCTCTTATCTTTACCTTCTCTGCTCTTTAAGTACTTTATATAAAGTTTTAATAGTTTTTATAGTTCAGGGGATTTAGAATTAAACTTTTTTTTTGTTTCTATGTTATGGACCTATGGAGTGAGTCCCCTTAATTCAACTCAAGTGAATCACCGAACCTTTGTCACGCCCTTCTTCCCTTTCCCACCTCGATTAAAAGGGATTTAGTAGCCTCTGGAGAGACTTAATAACATTTTAATTCTTGTTCAGATTGGAACCCAATAAAGTTTTTCAGGAATTAGTTATTTGGTCAAGCCTCACAAATTCCTAATTTTCCCTTTCTCATCTTACTTAATGAGGATATCTTTATACATAACTGATGACTAACTTTCAGTTGGATTAATTTAACAATACAGTGCAAATTGCTGATCACTAGAGACTGACTTTCCTTCATGGAGAGATGTGAGTCATACTGGGACACAAACAGGCCTTGAATGAAGTTGTGCCCTATTCTCAGCACACATCTTTACAAGGGGACAGATTTTAGCCAACACTAGGTCCTCTTGGAGGCACTTATAAAAGTTGGTACTGGATCGGAAGGGAACTATCCAGATGGTCCTTGACAGACTTTAGGAGTGGGGCAATGCAAAGCTCATGAAGTCCAACAATGCCAAGTGCAAGGTCCTGAACCTGGATTAGAGGAATACCTAATATCAATATAAACTGGGGGGTGAATGGGTCCAGAGTAGCCCTGTGGAAAAGGCCTTTGAGATACTGATGGATGAAAAACCAAACATGAGCTGTCAATGTGCTCTTGCAGCCCAGCAAACCAATTGTATCCTAGGTTGCATCAAAAGAAGTGTAGCCAAGGGATGTGATTCTATCCTTCTGCTCTGCTCTGTTGAATGCTGCATCCAACTCTGAGATTACAAGTACAAGAAAGACATGAACCTGTCAGAGCAGGTCCAGAAGAGGGCCATAAAAATGCCCTCAGAGGACTAGAACACTTCTGAGGGAAGGCTGAGAGAGTTAGGGTTGTTCAGCCTGGAGAAAAGAAAGCTCCAGGGACACCTTATTGTGACCTTTCAGTATATAAAGTGGACTTATAAGACATGAAGAAACTTTTTATCAAGGCCTGTAGTGACAGGCACAAGGGGCAACAGTTATAAACTGGAAGAGTTTAGGTTTAAATTACACATTAGGAAGAATTTTTTTCATGGTGAGGGTGATAAGACACTGGAACAAGTTGCCCAGAGAAATTGTGGATGCCTCATTTGAAATTTTCAAGGTCAAATTGGATGGGACTTTGAGCAACCTGATCGAGTTGAAAATGTCCCTGCCCATGGAGGGTGGTTGGACTGGATGAGCTTTAAAGGTCCCTTCCAATCCAAACCATTCTGTAATTCTATAATTATATGTTTCTATGATTCTATGACTATTCTCCCTACTTTAACTAATATAAATAATTCTGCAGTTGATATGATTTATACATTTTCACATATAGTCATAAACCATATAACTCCCTTCTGCTGTGGTGTTTCATTGTTCTCAGAATTTCTCCATCCTAGACCTAGTTACTAAATCGCTTTGTAAATTTGTATTTACTCAGACATTTTCTACTGCCCACCTTAAAGAGCTCAGATTACCTCTTTCACCTTTTCCTGTTATTTGCACTTAACATGCTGTTACACAGAGGTTTGAATGAAATCCATTTTTATTCCTATTCATCTGCAAGTAACATAATCCTTTTCAGTCATCTTTTAAAGAGTTTTTTCCTTGCTATCCTCTTCCTCGTGAACATCAGTCTTCATAGTTGTAGACCTGAAAACAACTAATGCTGTATGAGAACTGTTTTATTGAAAAAGGGAAGTAATTTCATATTTTGTTGTGCTTTACATTTCATCTCCTTTCTCTCACAAATTGGGTTAGGAAAAATTCAGAATAAATGAATGCATGAGCCTATTCATAAACAGTACAAAAAGAACTGAGGAAAGTTTAAGGTGAAATAAATCCCATGTGGAAGAATTATATGACAGTTGAATTAATAGATTCTAGTGTTTTCTAGGAAGATTTTATCTTTTATTATGCAAATCTACAGGAACATGAATTGTTGACCAAACAGATTATTTTGAAGCTCTTATCAAGTCAGTAAGCACATAGGAACTCTTTACCACACACATGATTGATGAAGCAGGCAATAAGAGCTTGTTTGGAACACTATTGTCTATTGTGCCAAGGGATGTTGGTGCTCATACATGCATAAGTTATTTTTTTGATTTGTTTATAAATTCATATGCTATCTTTTCTAATAAATTTGTTTTTCTATTCAATAATCTAATAACTCAATCCACTTTCATTTTTTTCTTGTAAAATATCAATAGTGGAATGGCTTTATACAACTCCTTTCAAATAAAAACACTCTCAGAAATAATGACAACTCTTTTTTGTTCATGGCAAAATCAAGAAGTTCCAAAATATGTACTCCAAGAGACCTGGAGATGATTAGAGATAAGTGTTTTAATTCAACATCACAAATTATCCAAGTATACATTCAAATTATTCAGCATGCTAAGTCAGGAGTGTCAAAGGCATTGATACTTTCTCATATAATATCCTGAAAGATTTACGTTAATCTGCTTTTTGCTACAAACAGTGTAACATGTTCTGTTAAGAAGAGGGTCTTGTCATAAGAGTGTGACTGTGCAGCAAAGAGCTGTCTGCTTTATCTCATCTACTTCACTCTGGGCCAGATGGAAGCACTGAAGAGATAAACCTACCCCTTCTTCATAAGGGCAAAAGCAGGTGCTCAGCTGGGGAAGGATGTCTGGAAAGTAGAGTTTGGGAAAATATAGTAAGGAAGAAGGTTATAGAATAAACAGACATCATAAGTTCCTGACAGGACTAGGCTTCAGATGAGTTAAACAGTAAAAGGTTCTTCCTAAGGTTAGGGAGAATTGTTAAGAATTTATTGCAAGAGCTTGAGCTCCATAAAACTATTGGTTTGAGAACAAGCCTGAAGAGAACACAATTTTTGTCATTTGTGCAGGGGCACAAACTGAAATAGAAGAAAATGTTTAAACTTATGAAAAAAAACCTCTTTTTTTTTTTTCTTATTTTTTTTTTTTTTTTTTTGCACGAAAAAACAAACACTATAACAAATTTCCCTGCTGGTGGGGTCTCTTCTCTCGCAAACA
>JANIJG010001910.1:32812-53166 GCA_024611175.1 Megaceryle torquata | reverse complement strand
ATAATAAAGTAAAATACTTTTTTAAAAGCGAAATAAGAAAATTTTAGAATTAAAAAAAATACAATCAAATAGAAATAAAATTAAAAATATAATTAAAAAGTAAAAATAAAATAAAATTTTAAAACATTCTGGGGCTTCCGGACAAACAGGCCACCTCATGCTGAGGAACAAGCGGGTGCTGCCAACACCAGTGTTTTCAGATTTTATTTACTTCAGGGTAGAATGTGGAAAACTCCAGGGGTGGTGCCGCTGCCCCACACGAGCCCCTCCCACCCCCAAACGACTGAACACAACATGAATGAGTGCAACCGAGGAGAGTAATGGCAAAAATACAGAACAACACTCAATAATCCATGCGATACTAAAAGCTGCACCCAAATTTATAGGCATCCAAGAAAAATCTACTAAAAACCCGTTTCATCTTCCCCTTGCGTGCATTACACTCACACAGCCATGAACCAGCTCCTGTTTTGCCAAGGGATGGGCTCAGCACAACGGACACGGACAGCAAGTACAAGAAGCAAGTTTATCTTTACTTGCATTTAAAGCAATAAAATAATAAGTGAGACAGCAAGAATCAAGCCAAACAAGGCAATGCACCTGATCATTCCTACCCAGGGTTAGCTGTAGTGACTAAGAGACGTCACCCATTGCCCTTAATAGGTCACCATCCTCCCAGTCGACAGCCACCGGGGAGCCCCCGTCACAGCAAGGACTTGCAGAGCCTGTCCCGGCAGCTGGGAGCTCCTGCTCAGCGCATCCGCTTACAGGTGAGGTCTCCAAAGCCACAGTGAGAGGGTCCAGCTTTGACAGAGTGGAATAAACAAGTTTATATCACTTCAGGTGCAGAAACATCTGGTTTCGTCCTCCTTTCATTTTCCACCCCAAAGCCTGCCCCGGGGCTCAAAGAGGAACCGAGGGAGTTTCTTTATCTACTCGGCTTTGACCACGCACTTCCAAACAAGGCCAGACACCTGGTTTCACAGCTGTGACCACACAACCCTAAACAAGGAAAGATGGATATATTCTCACAACACTTATCTACACTACATATTTCACCGATGATCGTACATATTTCCCCAATGATTGGATACTAATATTATATAACGGTTGGTTGTGAAGTTCATTCAGAGGTCAACTTTTGTTCAGGGCCTATTGTTCAGGCCTTAGTACTTCAATACCATTAAATGATCTCCCTCCAAAACACAGTCATCATTTCACCAGGGGAGTTTTTGTGTGTCACATGTTGGGGAGGCACACCTGGCCAGCCGCACCGCCCCAGCGAGACGCTACGGAACTGCCAGAGAAACATGCCGTTGACAGCGAGACAGAAATAAGAGAGCTTCGGAGCGCTCCATCAAAAGACTGGGAAAAAGTAACGTTCAGTTGCCTCTTTCTAAACATTTGGGAAAAACATCTAACTGCTTAAAGACACCTGAGAAACTGTGTGCTACAGGCATTCGGCAACTACAGCTTAAACGGTGCGAGTCAGGTTGTACACTACACGCTTCTACTGTTTTTGATGTTTCACTTACAATAGGAAAAATAAACAGTGAGGTGAGACACGCCCCATACGCATGGAGGGATTTCAAAGCCCTGTAGCAGTGGTGCTGAAGGACGTGGTTTAGTGGTGGACTTGGCAGCGCTGGGTTAAGGGTATTAAGCCGTGTAGGTATTTCCTAACCTAAACAATTCTACGATTTTAAGTCCTCGGAGCAAGTCTTCTCTGGGGCTTAGGGCTCACAACCCTCCCCCTGCCCCAGTCATTCCCAGAGATGCGCTTGTTAATTTGGCAGGGAACAGACGGTCTGTTGGCTGGCTACTGGAGCAAGGGGCCGCTGCACAGAGGTAGAGGCTGACAAAAATGAGGAGCAAGACACAGGACACAGAGAAGTGGCAGCTGGCTGGACGGGGTGGTGTAACAAAAAAAGCACGAAGCCCAGAACGGGACAGCGAGAGCAGGATGAGAACAGGAAACCAGACAGAGGTGGGGAAAGAAACAGACCCAGAATCAGGGGTTTGGAAATATTTTTGTACCATGGCAGTGCCTCCCATTCCATGTGTGCAACCCTGCAGGGGAAAGTTCCCGTTTGGGGGAATCAGTCCCAGATTGGGATGAAGGAGAAGAGGGAAGGGTCGGCTTTTGTAAGTGCTTTTATCTCTTCAGTACAGAGATATTTACAGAGGGTACTGAGGCTTTAAATCCTTTCTATAAACAAGGTTTCTTTGCATTTTACAAACCTCATATATCATAGACATTTATACTTATACAATATCCATTTACATATTATCTCTATTCAGACATGTATCTATACTTACATAGAATGCAAGAAATCTATTCAGAATATATATGTTTAGACATATTCTGACATATTCTTAGACCTCCTTTTTAGTATTTGTGTTAAAATATTTCATATTAAAAAAAATACAGGGGAGTTAGTACATTCTTAATGTCATCTTTAAAGTCCATACTAGAAGAAACTTAGGAAAAACGCAGACACACATTGTAGACATATTCTGTACTTGCAGACCACGATGGATTCCTTCCATCTGTCCCGTACTTTCATGGCAGAAGAAAGAGCAACCACGGTAATATGGTGGCAGCTGGTGCTCAGCTGATGGACAAAAATACCCTTTAACATAAAGCTGGGTAAGAATCTAAAGCTTCCCTTTTTTGTGAAGGTTGATGATGGAATTTTTTTTGGTTTTGTTTTGTTTGTTTGTTTTTGTGGGGGTGGTGTGGGGTTTTTTTTGGTTGGGTTTTTTTGTGGTTTGGTTTTTTGGGGGGTTTGTGGGTTTTTTTGGTTGTTGTTTTTTTTTGGTGGTGGTGGGGGGGGGTTTGGGGGTTTTTTTGAGCCTGTTACCCACATTCTGAACAATTATAGATCAAGCTGCTTAACCGCTTTGCGCATTAATTGCCACTGCTTGGCAAACGTGCGTCCTGCTCAGTACCCACACCCGGTGTCGATCTCAAAGCCCTCCAGCTCATTCCACCCAGTAGCATGCAGATTGTTACACAGTCTTCCCCATCCCCAGCTAGGACACAACTACCTACCACCTGTCCAGCCTCCCTCATGTGCACTGTGGCTGCAGAACTTATCTGTGCCCAGGGTGCAAGTATGAGTTTGTCCTCTGTGGCTGGCCAAAGATCTTTACAGATGCTCCTTCAGCTGACAGGCTGTAAGCACCTGCAAAAGGCAAGAACGGTTAACTGAGTAGCCAGGCAACTGCACAGCCATAGCAGAACAATCTCCTACTCTGAGGCCTGCAATTGCTCTCACGACTAAGACGGACGCACTGCTTTGGTCATCTCCTCCAGCTCCATTTCATTATCAGGATGTCACAGTGCTGTCAAGGACTGTCAGGTTCACTTAGGTACTCAGCAAACTCCAGCCTTCAGTAGTTGGTGGTACTCAAAGAAGCTTTACGTGTACCAAACACATAAAGGAGGGACAGGCAGTCATCTCTCACCTGCCCACACTCTCACTTGCCACAAGCAGGAGAAGGAAAGCCAGGGGACCATCTGTCACTGTGCCCAAGTGCTACCCATTCAGCACACTGTCATCAGAAGAATGTCCCTCATCCATACGAGAGCTAGGTAGACTGCCCACCCAACACCTCTTTCCCAACCCTCTTGTCACCCTTACTGCATTTATGCTTCTGCACTAAGGAAAACCCTAGACCTTGCTCCATACTGAACATTGGCAATGTAACTGCCCGAGCACCTGCTATTTGCGGTCAGACCTTCACGCAGCTCAGAAAGCTGCGTACAGCCAATGCAGGATAAAACCCACGGCCTCTAGAAAATCCAGACACTGGAGGGACTGAGCTAATGCGAAACTAACCCTGGCCAGGACAATGACGGAAGCAGGCCTTTTCTTCCCTGTGTCGAGCTGTCTAACAGACAATGCTGCGCCCTCCCCACCGCCGTGGACCCGCGAGCTCTAGGACCCAGCAACCGTCGCCGGCCCAGGCCCCGCGGCCTGCGCCCTGGGGCCTGGGTCCGCAGCTGGGGTCCCCAGGGCTGATGAGGCGCCGCGCTGCGGCGGGGGGGGTCGAGGGAGCGGGAGAGTAGCAGCGCACCCCCAGATAACCCTGCGCTTGTCTCGTCCGCGTCAGCAGGGGAGCGCCGAAATCGACGGGACTTGTAGGGGCGCCGCGGCGGAAGGGCGTCCCGATGCCCTTCTCAGGTGCGCCGGGCAGCTTCGCCGCCAGCTGCTGCTGGTGCCCGGCGCCTCTGAAAGCCTTCTGGTAACTACTTGGCTTGGGAGCGTCCGAGAGAAGCGGGCGCTTGGCCGGCGGGATGGCGCTCAGAACCATCGCCGCTCCGGGAACGCGGGCAGCGGGCGGGCCGCGGGCGTGGCGGTGCCGGGCGGCCCCTCAGCTGGGCTGCCCGAGGGACAGCAAGGCCGGCTGGTGCCGAGGCCGCCGGCCTGGGAGGGGCAGGCGAGGTGTGCGTTCTCCTCGATCTTTGGCAGTGGCCTGCCCGTCTTGATGGTGATGAGAAAACGGAGAACGCCTTCAGAGATTTGTCTTAAATAAACCAACAAACAGAAAGTCTCTGAAGAACTCTGAAGTCATCTCCGAACGAGGTCTGGGTGAACCTCCAACCCTCGATAAGGCTACAGTTTCTTTTGTTGACATCTGTATTCTGTATATATTCAATTGTGCTTAATGTCTTTATACAGATAGGCACATGTATGTGTTCTCAGCAGCATAAGAGAGTCTTGCCTATGGGAAAAGAAATTCTTGTCCTTTGACTTAAAAATCACTCAAAACCATACAAAGAACTGTACAGATGAACTGTTCCATTTGGGAATTCGAAAATTTTTTTAAAGCATAACGTTCAATTGTTTTCTTGAAAGTGTTGGGATTTTTGAAAATTTATTTATTTATTTATTTATTTGTTATCTCAGTCCACCGCTTTACTGAAGTATTTAAAATGCTTTAATTACCGGGAATAGTTGTTTTTATGGAAATTGATAGTTTGGCCAGTTAAGTGCAAAAATAGCTAGAGTTCATTCAATCTTGTGACATTTCTGGTGAATTTTAGAAGACAGTTAGCTCTCGATGTGTAATATACCCTTTTTCCCCATGAGAAATACAGTTCCATTGATTTTTTGGGGTGGGTTGGTTGGTTGGTTTGTTTTCCCTCTGTAAGTTACACATCTTGTGCTTCCTTATAAATATTTATTGAAGTCTCACCACCACACTGGAGTTGCTTTTGGTTGTTGTTTGTTTTTTCCTAACAGCTAGCATTCTGGTTTGGGATCTATTTTCTTTGGATTTTATTTGAATGTTCACTTATCTTTGCATCAGCTGTGTCAGTGCAAGAACTTCTCCCTCATTTCTAGTAAGGCAGAACTGTCATTCATATACCAGACTCTCCACTGCACATTGAGATTCTGCCTGTCTGCTTGGTGTCATATGCGATGCTGATGACACTTTAGAGAATGCGATTGTGGTGCTTCTAGTTTCTTCCAAGTACAATTTTTGTTCTAGTATTTTGTCTGTACATAAACTGGTGACTGGCATTTCTTCGGTATTCAGTACAATGCTTTCTAGACGTGTCTTGAACTCCCTTGCTTTTCATCTGGCACAAAAGTCACCATTCAAGCCACTATTTTAGTTGCACGGTGTGAATGGAAGTCATTCCGGCATGGCATCTTGAGAGCAGCATTCCACAGCACATCTGACCTACCTGCTTGCCTGTCTTTGATCTGACTAGTTTCTGCTACTTGCAGGCATACTGAATAGGTGTACTTGCCACAGAAAACTCTACACAGGTGGCTGAAATTGTGTTATATCTTTACAGTCCATTAAATGAACAGCGTGGTTTTAACAAGCAGCTGAGGGTCTGCTCCTTCTAGCTCCCTTTTCTTGCTAGTATTGTAGATTTTTCTGGAAATCTGTTTTGCTAAGCATAAACTATTTTCCTACTTCCTCTGCATCGGTCATTGTAATTTTTAAGGTCTTTGTCCATTTTGTAACCAAGCAAATATATGTATATATCAAATCTATATAGAGAGTTTAAGAGCTTACTTGAGTTCTCTCATACTATGTGGTTGTTTTCAAGCAGGCTGGACTTCGTTGTTACAAAAGCCTCAGATATGGCAAGCATGCTACATTGAGTGTAGAATCTCAGACTTGCCCAGGAAGTGACCTGTTCATGCCACTTAATTAAGGTCTGCACAGGTCCACTGAATGCACAGTGTGAAGGGGAGAGCTTTGAAGTGGTAACGGCTGGTAAAGTTTGGCTGTGCACCAGAAATGTTTTAAGTCTGGATGGAAGGTAATGCAGACCTGGTCAAGATTTGAGTAGTCTGAATTCTACTGAAGCGCCTTACTGGCTAAATAGGTTTGAAGGCCCAAACCCAATGAGATGATAAAAAATGCTGGCTATGCGGACTTAGGTAGAGTTTGAGCTATCTTGTCTAGTCCCGTGTGTGCCCAGGGTTTTCATGACATCATTACTTCCTTGGCAAGCATTAAAAAAAAAAAAAAACCCAAACTGCAGACTTCTGTTTTTGTGGCTTAGTCTGCTTTTGAGAACTTTGCTTCTAGACTTGTCTGTGGTTTTGGGTTTGTTTTTTGGTTGGTCGGTTTGGTTTGGTTTGGTTTTTTGGTTTGGTTTTGTTGTGGTTTTTTGTGGGTGGTTGGTTTTGGTTTGTTTTGTTTGGGTTTTTTTTTTTTTTTTTGTAGCTGAGTGGACTTGATTTCATCTAATACATGGAAATTGAACTATCTTCTCTTTTTTGGGATCATTGTATGCTATGTAAGTATTTTGCAGTGCACGCTTCGGAAGAATGTGGTACAAAGTGGTTTTGTAAAAGGAAAGTTCATCCTTTTTAAGTGTCACTAAGACTGAGTTTGTGATATTTTGGGAAAGTTGAGGACATAGGAGAATTGATATGGATCGACAGAGTTATTTTGAAATCTTAATTGTAGTGCTACTTGTCAGGCTGAATAAGAGTATTCCTGCTGAAGAGTCTGCAATAATTTTCAAAGTATATTCCTTGTCTGCAAGATGTTGAGGAACCTATCTGTCCTGAAGTTTGTTGGAAGGCAAATTTGTTTCAAAATGCCTTAACAAAAGTAATGATGAAGAGTCCGTCCTTGTTTTGAAAGAACAATGGCCCTATTTGAAATCACTGACAGGATGGATATCACAAGTCTGGTGAATTGAGCTCTTCATCATTCTTTGTATGATCCACACACTGGAACTGGAATGACCATGCAATTATAAAGGTGGAAGCAGAGTAAAGGAGATATAATTCTGGAAATTAAACAAAGAACGTAGGGGTTCATTTTGATGAACCTTCAGGTTTTATTACCGTCCTGTATATTTTCCAGTGAATAACTTTGGTTTATTAACATTCCCGTAATTCTATTTCTTGGACTTTCTTCTTAATAATTCAAAGGCCGTGGGCCTTTTTTTGCTTGTCCCTTTCTTTAAATATTCTCTGTTTCTCAATACATATGCTTATATAATCCTTTTTTAGGTATTACTTTTTTTTTTTTTTTTTTTTTTTCTTTTGGGGGGAGTATAGAACTTGACATAGAATCAGCAGTAACTATAAATAAAGTTAAGGCAGTTCTTCGGTTTGTGTCTGTCAGCCTCCTACTGCAGAGACAAGCTGCATCATGCGTTAGGATGCTAGACACATCTATCATTGCTAAAAGCTGCCAAAAGGAATACCATGTTTTAGCTAGGCATCATCCGAGCCAATGCATTTTCAGCATACCTCCTTAGACGCTGTTTTCCTATTTTGCTGCTGCCTTTCTCGTCCTTATGCACTTGTTTGAGAAACTGGAAAAAAGAACTGCTGGCAGCATGTTGTAAGGGAGGCAGACCTTTGTGTAAAGAATATTTGGGGTTTATCATGTTCAAGATTTATTGCAGCGTTGAAAATATAGCGTACTACATAAATGTTGTGGTTTGGGTTTTTTTTCCAAACGTTTTTAAAAAACCCCAAACTTCAGTTGTTGTGACTCTTCTTCATGCAGAGGCTCTGTGCTTGCATTCCACCCTGGTTGGAATTTTAGCATGCTGTTCAGTACAGCATACGACAGGTCCAGAATTTTTTTAGGCTTTCCATTTCAGGAGGCATACTTAGAAAGAAATAGACTGAGAAAAGCCCGTTGCTCCATTTGCTAACCTTTGTGCAGAATCAGGGCATGTTTCTTTGCTGTTTGAAAGAGTGTCTGTGTTTTGAAAGTTGGTATTCTTCAGGATGACAGAAGGGCACTGTAGAGCAAATACTTAAGATTGGAGTGAGTGCATGTATTCATATTAACTGGTTTATACCTACTGCACAAAAGGGAAAAGAAATGAAGTAAATGACAATGGAATTGTCAACTAGAAATTAAGTACTTTAAGTGGAAGGTTTTGTTTCATTATTTCCATGGAAGTAGGTTCATCTGAAGGAACAATAGAAATTAATAATTTTTGGCAATCTTGTAAGTCAATCCAGATATTTAGAAAGAAGTGGTGTCTGAGTGCAAAATACTGAGTAGGAGCTATTGTTAGTATTTCCTTCAATTAAGATTCTTGTTTCTTTAACATAGGAGTTAAGTTGGTTTGGTTTTGGGTTTGGTTTTGTTTTTTTAACCGAGTATGCATACTTAGGTTCATTGGGGTGTTTTTTGATATAAAAGTAGTCAGCTTTGAGTTGACATTGTTACTAGTTTAAATGTACCTTCAAGTGGCATATGGTTGGATTTCTGTTTGGACATTCAAGTTATGATGTAACGAGCTTTATACATGTAGTCTACAGGCAAATAAGATACTCTTTACAATGTTTATTTTACTGGGATAAAATCAGTTATTTACATGGATTTCCAAACCTGGAAGATCTTTTCCATGCAAGGGAGGGAATCCTTCAAAACCACAAACAGTATTTAATGATACAGGTAACTAGTACAAAGTATTGTTTGCAGTAATTAACAGTTATGTTCTTGGAATTTCTTGCTTGTAGACAAGGGGTTTTTTAGATACAGCTTTTAAAAACAAATGCGTAATTGTAAATGATGCGGTGTGAATTCCTATCTCCTCTCAGCTTTGAGGATTTGTCAGGGGACAGACTGTAGATGATTGACCCAGGTCCACACATTTAATATTGAGTAAAAGCACAGCAATATAGTTAATGAGGGATGATTATTCCAAAAAATGTTAAATGTTTCTATTGAAATTTGATGGTATTATTTCTAGCTGGAAGAACTAAAAATGCTACAGTTATCTGCATGAATAAAAAGGCAGTGTGCATGAAGAGATGTTACTGCAAGAGTGCCCCATGCATGGAATACTTACTGTATTTTAGCACCAGGGTGGAAAGGCATATTTGAATTTTGCTTATTGAGCATTATGTTACGGACTCAGATGTGGCCATCAGCTGCATGTGGACAAAGATAAGCTTCTTTATGAATAAAACCCATTTTTCAGTGAGAGGCCGGGTGTATAGGCATGAT
Source organism: Megaceryle torquata (assembly GCA_024611175.1). Taxonomy (NCBI): domain Eukaryota; kingdom Metazoa; phylum Chordata; class Aves; order Coraciiformes; family Cerylidae; genus Megaceryle; species Megaceryle torquata. The sequence goes on along the minus strand of JANIJG010001910.1, from coordinate 43,698 downwards.
TTTTTTGGTTTGGAGCTGAGGTGCTGTCTGCCAAATTGAGCAGCTGTTGGACGTGTAACTTGTAGGTGGTCCTACATGATGTTGTGAGGTTCAGAATAATAGTATGCTGGATTCCAAATGCATTTTATCACTTCATTCATACTTGCACTTTGCTCAAATCAATCTGTCATTAAACTCACAATCCAACTGTATGTTGTTAATTCCATGGTTAACCAAAAAGAGTCTCTCCCTACCATTTTTTGAAAAAAAAATTTTTTTTTTTTTTTTAAACCTGTTACTTTATTGAGCAGCTGATAGCGTGCCTCCTCAAACACAGTGGCAGAATTGACAGCAAAGGGGGATGCTGTGACACAGAAGGGAGAGTAAGTAACTGATGGAGGGTGCAGACTCACACAGAACTGCTGCTAGAGGCTCCATTGTGAAGCTATCTGCGGGTATCAGTATGCTGGAAACTGCTTATAGAAGATCCAAATGGGCCTTAACTCTAATAGCTTTAGCATTCTGTGTTGTCTGAATTCTTTAAGGCAACGTTAATGCTTGACAAAATTCATCAGCGTTACATCACCATTTTGAATCCAGCCTGGATCGGCATTAATTAGAAGTTGCTTTTGGGTTACTGCATAATGGGTGGCCTTTGCCCTCTCCTGTCGCTACTCTGTTTCTAGGGATTGACAGAAAAAGCAGGGAGATCCAGAATTACATGAATTCTAGAAATTGAAGTGTCTGAACACTAGAGATTTTTTTCATTAAACGTAAACCTTAATGTAGAGTTCTAGTATATCAGCCAAAGTTACAATTTTGTGATAATTGGCGTAAAGAAAGATAATAATATATACGCAATCACATAATGTAGTAATTCATTACATTTTACTACATGGATGGCTACAGTATTTAATAATACACAGTAATGCAGCGCAGTTCATTACAAAACATACAAGCAGTTGAAATTACTGAAGAAATTTGTCTAAACAGAATATAGTCATCCAGGTTATGATTACCTAAGGTACAAGTTGTTAGTCTAGCAAAACACTGGTTCAACTTGAATCGTAATAGTGGATTGTAAGATTGGTTTCAGCTCCTGCTGAAAAGTTTTAAATTAATCCTCAGACAGTCAAAATACTTTTATGCTGTGCTTTGATTCCCAATGTGGGGGTTCAAACTTCATTCCAAAGTTTGTCACATGATAAACATAGGCTCTGTTTACCTCTCGAAAAGGTAGAGAAAATAGTGTATTTCTGCGTAAAAGGAGAAAACGGTCAGAAAGCAAAGCTGTTTTGTTAGGTATTAGACTGGTAAAGATGCACTGGTTGAGCTTGTGTTTTCATTTGTGGTGAAGTAAGCTAGTGCCAGCTAGCAAGACTTCGTCCACGTGCCAACTCTTCAACTTTGTTAAAGAAAATACTGAATTGAGCTGTCTATTCCTTTCTCAGTAAAATTTCACCCCGCAGGCCAGCTGCGATTAAACACGACAAAGACTATCAGTTTGTTGAGATGACTGCACTTCTAAAGATTCTGAGCTGTAGGAGAGCAGGTTGACAAAACATTTTATATGCCTGTACTGATGCAACAGTAGTAGCGTTAAGCCTGACATCTAGAATGCAGCAGAGACCGCAGGTGGACGCAGAGCAGGCAAAGGGTTTGCTCCTATTAAACAGCAACCAGCTCTGAGATAACGACTTCCCCGGAGTCGGCTTTCCTACCTGCTCGTGTTTACCTAGCCGGCGTTCGCGAAGGGCGCTGCGGCCGAAGGAAGGCCCCTCGCTGTGCGGAGGCGCAGGACCCATTCGCGCCCCTCGCGGAGCTCTGCCCCCGGCTGCGCGGCGGGGGCCGCTCGCTCCAGCGCGGAACTACAGCTCCCGGCGGGCCTTGGAGGCGGTCGGCGCGGCGTCTGAGTGGCTCGCGGGCTGGGGCGGGCGCGCGGCGGCCATGCGCCGGGGTGGCGGGATGTGTGCGCGGAGCTCCCGTCGCCTCTCCTGCGCGGGACGGAGCCGCGAGAGCGACGCTGGAGAGGTGAGGCCTTCATCTGGCCGCCCGTATGGAGCTGAGCAGTGCAGAGGCGGCTTCCACGCGGTTCCTCGGCCTCACCCAACGGTACCAGAGCCGGGGAGGCGGGGGCTGAGCTCGGGCGGGGCGCGGCGCGGCGCTTTGCGGTGAGGGCTCGCGCGGTGGATGGCGGAGAGGCGGTGCTGTGCTTCTGTCGGCCGAAGGGCTGGAGGAGCCGTCGGAGTGGCGGCGCTGGAGGTTTCTGCACGGAGGGGCGGCTGGCCCTCGGGCATCGGGGCAGTGGGAGTCCCGGAGCTACTGCCGTCTCCCTCAGAGGCTGTTGCAGGTGGCGTGGGCGGAGCCAAAGGAATGTCTTTAGAGTCGATTTCGCAGCTTGTTCAGCTCGTGCAGGCAGGTACCGCTGGGACAGTACCAGCGATTGGCTGATTGCTGAGCGCGCTTGTACCCGTGCGTGCCTCCAGTAAAAACAGATTAACTGATACTGGCAGGTAAAGAAGTAGGTGGTGGGGAGAAGGGAGAGCCCAAGAGGCATGCAGGCTGTGTTGCTGTGATCACACAAGTGTAATCTGCAAACTCACTCTCTTATGCCACACACCCCCTGCCGCCAAAGTAAAGTGCTTTCCAGGCTCCTAAAAGACAAAAACTTGTGATTTGACGCTAGGATGCTAGAAATATATACGGAATCAGAGTCGTTGGAGTTGGAAGGGAGCTCTAGAGATCATCTAGTCCAGCCTCCCCCCACCAAAACAGGATTGTCTAGAGCACATTACACAGGTTCGTATCCACGTGGGTTTTGAATATCTCCAGAGGAGGAGACACCACAGCCTCCTTGGGCAGCCTGTTCTGGTGCCTCGTCAGCCTCACAGGAAAGAAGATTTTCCTCATATTTAGACGAAACCTTCTGTGTTCCAGCTTGTGCCCGTTGCCCCTTGTCCTGTCACTGGGCACCACTGACAAGAGTCCAGCTCCATCCTCCTTGCACCCACCCTTTAGATATTTATAGACATTGATAAGCTCTCCTCTCAGTCTTCTCCAGGCTAAATAGTCCCATTTGTCTCAACTTTTCCTCATAAGAGAGATGCTCCAGTCCCCCAGTCATCTTTGTTACCTTCCACTAGGCTGTCCCCAGTAGTTCCCTGTCCCTCTTGAACTGGGGAGCCCAGAACTGGACACATTCTTCCAGATGCGGCCTCACCAGGGTAGAAGAGAGGGGGAGGATGACCTCCCTTCACCTACTGGCCGCACTCTTCTTAATGCACCCTAGCATACCATTGACCTTCGTGGCCACAAGGGCACATTGCTGGCACATGGTTAATTTATTGTCTACCAAAAATCAAAGATCCTTCTCCACAGGGCTGCTTTCTATTGATGCATGGCGTTGCTTTTCCCCGGGTGCGGGGCTCTACGTTTGCCCTCATTGAACCTCATTAAGTTCTGCTCTGACCAACACTCCAGCCTCTTCAGGTCACACTAGCTGCCAGCACAGCCCTCTGGTTTGTCAGCCACTCCTTCCAGTTTTGTATCATCAGCAAACTTACTGAGGATACAAGCCCTCATCTAGGTCCTTGATAAATATGTTAAATAAGACCAGATCCAGTACTGACCCCTGGGAAATAAGGCTGGCTACAGGCCTCCAACTCGACCCTGTACCACCGATCGTTACCCTCTGAGCTCTGTCATTCAGCCAGCTCTCAATCCACCTCACTGTCCACTCACCTAACCCATACTTCATGAGTTTCCTAATGAGGATGTTACGGGAGACAGTGTCAAAAGCCTTGCTAAAGTTAAGGTAGATGACATTCACTGCTCTCCCATAATCTAACCAGACAGTTATAGATCATAGAAGGCTATCAGATTGCTCAAGCATGATTTCCCATTGGTGAATCCCAGCTGACCTCTCCCAATAGCTTTCTTTTCTTCTACATTTTCAGATGACATCCAGAATTATTAGATCCATCACCTTTCCAGAGATGGAGGTGAGACTAACTGGTCTGTAGTTTCCTGGGTCAACCTTCTTGCCTTTTTTGAAGACTGGTGTGACATTGGCCTTCCTCCAGTCCTCGGGCACCTCTCTTGTTCTCCGTGACCTTTCAAAGATGACGGAGAGTGGCACAGTAGTAGCATCTGCCAGCTCTCTCAGCGCTCACGGGTGCATCCCATTGGGGCCCATGGATTTATGGATGTTCAGTTTGGCTAAGTGGTCTCTAACCTGGTCCTCCTCTACAAAGCGAAAGTCTTCCTCTCTCCAGACCTTTTCTTTTACCTCTAGGGTCTGGGATTCACGATAGCTGGTTTTAGCAGTGAAGACCGAAGCAAAGAAGGCATTCAATAACTCCGCCTTCTCTGTGTCTTCCTAAATTTAGATTAAATTTAGAGTAGGAAATATGTTTAAACTTGCTTTGTTGCTCAACTTTCAGGACTGTTAAAGTTTGTAGGATCTTCTGTTGAAATGGGAGGAAGCTGGTCGTCTCTTTTCCTCATTGCTGTACATTTATTCAACAGCACGTGTATTCCCAAATAAATGTGAGAGGAAGGTAGACCATACCGTGGATGCTGTACAAATCTGTACAAACTGGTGGTTTTTTTTTTTTTTTTCATGTGAGTAAAGGCTCATCTAGATTAAAACACTTTGCAATGTAAGTACATTTAAAATGATGAAGCCAAAATTATCTGAGCCACTGGTAAACTCACCTAAATATTTCAGTGATGGAAGTTAATAGAGTGAAAACTATATTTTAATTGGCATAAATGAAGCAAGTGTTTTTCTGAAGTAGATCGGGTTAGGACTGTGGAAGGATGTAAGCCAGTGAAAAAAATCAATAAGAAAAGCTATTATTATTCACATTACGTCAGAGAACTGATGAGTACAAATCTTGGTAGCCCAGAAAGAGGAACCAAAGAGACTAGAATTCATTGGGGAATATGTGTGCTCATGCAAACAGTGTGGTAGCGAAAATCTTACCTATGCATGAACCGAGGTTAACTTTCACAAAGTTGTCTGTACAGCATTTATATTGGTGTGAGATTCTGATTTAAGTGCTTGATCTGAAGCAGATAACAACTATGATCTGAAGTATGATATTGAGTAGTTAGTTTGAGAAGAAGCAGAGATTAGCTTTTGGGTATAATTCTGATTTTTAAAAGGACTGCTAGTGTGTCTGAAAGTTAGGTATGTTTTAGGTACTTTGAATTGGGAAGCAAATGGATAAGAATATTAATGCTAAACCACTACTGTTTTAATAAATATTTTCCTCGGATACACTTCTATTTTTTAAACAGTAGGAACCGTGTCAGCAAAAATGCTCTTGATACTAAAGGGCGTGGGTTTTGTTGAGACAATATATTTCCCTAAATTATTGGAATGTAGTTTGTGGGGGGGATAGGAACATGAACCTTTCAGGTGCACATACTGTTCTTTATGCGTTTTGTGAGGTTTCCATTTCTTAGTTGTACAATGTTTAGTTTTGAATATTATTTCCGTATTTTAATTTTTAAAGCTTTTTCTTAGCTACTGACTTTGTTATCTCTGCAGCATCAATATGCTCAGATCTCAGCATGCTTTTCCTGGTAGATTTTGACTTTCAGATGAAATATCACCAAATTAAGGTATAGGACTTGGTGTGTATGCAGATAGTTCCTAACTCCCTGGGTTTATCCTGCAGGTAATTAATGAGATGGCATTTTCCTCTAGTTTCATGCATTTTGAGGTTAGCTTTGCCGCAAGGCAGAAAGCAGTTCATTTTTCTAAGCCTCGGCTTGCTTTTCCTCCTGCTTTGTGGAGCTATTGCATGACTGACGAAAGTTTCTAAGAATTATTCAGACAGAGGTGGTTCTGTTCAAATCACGGTATGACAGATGCTCTTTGTGGTGACTTTCTAATTTGTATTATATTTGTGTTTGGAGTTGTCCTGATGTCACATGCACAAAACAGTGACCTGGCTTTCTCAAGACTGGAAAGGATTTATTGTGCTAGTGACTGTTGTAGGATTTATTTATTTTTACCCACTCCTTGAATTGTCATTTTACATACATTTCTTCACTTGATCTAAGACTGCATTTCAGAGCTCAGTGACAGCAAAATCTCTCGACTGCTGTTTCCCTATGATTCTGCTACCAGTACCAACGGTGACAAGTGTTCATTGATGGGAATTGCTTTATTGGTGGTTTCTGAGGCAGCTAACGCACCTAGCCGCAAAAATGAATTTTGTAGAACTGAAGTTGTACACAAAGAAAATGCTCCTACTACCATATTTATCTGATTTTTCTATAAAAGTGAAAAAATAATAGCAAACCCACAATGCCTTAAAATATATTCCAAATTGGGCTTTCCATTTGTTCCACGAAGCGTCTGCATTGTTACTTTTTAAGTTTTAGCTGAAGTTTCCAAATTCTCTCAGATATGTTTGAGGAGGCTAAGAATCACTTTCGGCCCATATAAAATACAATTTCAGAACTTTTCATTTTATGTGGAAGGGGAAAGATAATCGGAAGTCTTTATTTTTGTCTGTGTAGATGCTAATCTTGAAATGCTTTTATGTTACCCAATCTTAATAACTGCAGAGAAAATCTGTTAGTCAGATTTATGTATATTTCCTTCTGAAAGAAAAGGTGAGAACTCATGAGTAAGACCTTCAGATTTTTTCTTTACCATCTACCATACTGAAGTCAAGGGGTTTTTTATACTTTGCTTCAGATGGTGGAAGAAGGCGATACATTTGCAATAAAATGTAAAACATGGGTGATTTTCTTGTAAATGGCACGTAGGAGCAGGGTGAAAAGAGACTGTTCAAATCCACTGAGCGTGTCAATTGCTGCTACGAAACCACGTAAAGTAGAAGGTAACTGTAACAGAAGTTGTTCGAGGTGTACAGCTCACAGGTACGTTCCTTCTTTTCGTTACTCAGGGCCATCACCGCTGTGTTGCAGGCTCAAAAGGAGCTGTAAGTTGTGGTGCGCTACACTTTCTGTGCAGCAACGTGGCAGTATTGCGCAGCAAAGTTCACTAAGGTTCAACAGCAGTAGTGATGGGTACATAAAGCTATTGGACATGAAGTCCTTGTGGTGTGCAATTGCTTAAGATTTGAATTTACATCTGGATGGTTGTTGGACTTTCTGACTTAAGAACAGTTTCATACGTTGGTCTCTATTAAGTTTATTTAATCTTTGTTCAGTTGATAAGGCTCTGAAAATTCTCGGTCTCGGAAATGTAAAAAGATAGAGATGTACTGCTGCAAACTGCTAAGTCAATCTTCAGGGCGTGCTTTTTTCAGGTAGCAAACCGAAGTAGCCCTTCTCATTGGAACTGACTCTTGTAGCTCATTTGTAATTTCTGTATCTCTGAGTTTTTAATACTGTTTCGCTTCTCATTTTCCCTCCATCTACTTTTCCCCCTGCTGCAGAGGAAAAAGGAGTTATTCTTGTTACCTTCAATTAGAGTACAAGCTGAATTGCAGGCTTTAACTTTTTGGGTTTTTTTTTATCTCAAGTGTGGCGAGGCTCTGAAATACTTATGTCTGCAGACAGCACATCATAAGAAAGATTAAAATATAGCTGCTTTGATAACAAGGGCTCCTAAACCAGGACCTAAGCCTAATTTCTTCTTCTGCCACAGACTTTTTTCATCTCTGCTGTGCAGGTTCCTGATACGGGAATTTACAGTTTTCCTGGAATGTATCTCACACCAATGCTTAGGAAAGTTAAGATTAATAACTGTCCCCAGTCAAACATGTGTACATTGTGCCAGCAACTACAAACTGAAAGCTTAAATCGTTGCATCTGGGTTTAGGTGAAAATAATTCCAACTGAATGATTGTTTTCAAGCTTGTAAAAATTGCATCTAATGTGGATTAACCTCAATTCTTGTAGGCAGTTTTCCTCAAGTTGCTTGTATAACTGCTGATGTGGCATGTATGTGTGTGCCCCCATAGGTGTCAGAACACAGATTATGGCTTCACTGCCTTCAGGAGTCAAAGTGCTTGTGTACAGTCATTTTTGCTTAGGAAGCAGCATGTGTGTGTTTGTGCCACAAGAGGTCTGTCTGCAAGACAACTGACCGAGAAAATAGGAGGGGTATACATTACCAGAAGCAGTAGTGTCATCGAAGTTTTTATTTACATGGAAGTTAGAAAGGCAGGTCTGTGGTTGCAGCAGCTAACATTCCTGCTTCAGTAAGTGGGCCATTTAAAATTACCGTTATTGTCATGGGCTTACTCTTCCTGCGTAATTTACATACTGGAAGCAACTAGAATTATTTGATGAGTTTTAAAGTTTAAACATCTTGTTTATATTGCTTCTCCTTGGGTAAGGACATGGAATCCAAGTGGATAGAACTCGGTAATACGAATCATGTTTAATAAATTTTAAGTACTTATACAAATCCAAATGGAAGAGCTGTCTAAAAATTGAAATGTTTTGGAGTCCAGTATTGCAGTATCTCCTAAAGTCAAGAAGCATGTATGAGGATGTTGCATTAAAATTTAGATATTTATTCTGCCAATTGTTGTAGCATTGCAATTTACGATACTGATCGTTCAAGTTTAGTCTCTTACTGCTGGATGGAGGGTTTCTTGTTTTGTTTTGGTGGATTTTTTTTTCCAGTACTGCTGAATGAAGGGTGAACTGTAAAGTTTGGAATATGATGGAGGGATTGAGCTGCTAGCCCTGGTACAGGCTGGGTAATCAAGGTTTATGTTAAATTTATGTCTAAATCACAAGTGTAAAAAGATAGAGATGTACTGCTGCAAACTAAGTCCATCTTCAGGGCGTGCTTTTTTCAGGTAGCAAACTGAAGTAGCCCTTCTCATTGGAACTGACTCTTGTTGCAGCTCATTTGTAATTTCTGTATCTCTCAGTTTTTAATACTGTTTCACTTCTCATTTTCTTGTATTAGCTTGTATTTGTAACACTTATAACCCCATTGCGAAGGCAGGAGGCTTCGTGTTTATAGTTAGAGGAGGTGTTTGCTGTCTGTTCTGACCTCATGAAGCACACAGTGATGTGCCTAATGTGATGTGATGGTATGGGAATTTGTGATAAGGCATGTAGATTTTGAACTTCATATTCTAGGACTATTTTTGCTTGCTTCACAATTTTCTTTGTTAAGGTTGGTGAGGTAGAAACCCATGAAATGCTGTTCTTTCCTTAAGTTTCTGAATGAAAGTGATTGTTTAGTTTCTCTTTGTGTGAAGGCTGAAAAAAAGACTCTGAAAAAGTAGCAACGTGCTAAACATGAGATTGCTGAGCATAGTGCAATTGTCTTATTTGAGGCATTAAGTTTATTGTAGGTTTTTCTTCCCTCAGACTAAATGTATATTTCAAATGTGGTTATAGATCACCACCCACTTTGGAAGTCTGATCACATCATGACTAAATATTTAATTTAGTCATAGCTTTTACTTCCAGTCAAGACACCAACATTTCTTTTCCCTTGGGGGTAATATGAAAGCCTGACTGCAATGGCTGTTAGAGATGGTGCCCATTGTAAGGAGTATTCCGTGAAGTAATGAGTTTATGCACTGCGAACCTTGTTCAGCAGGAATGATTCTTGTTAATGGCAGGGTATAGCATTGTGGGAGATCTAAGGTTAGCTGACTTGTGTACGCTGATGAAGCATTTCTATTCCAGCTCTGTCTCTGAAGATCTGGGTTGCAGACGTGGAGAGTTTAGCAGAAAGCATTATGGATCTGTGGAGCTTGTAAGTTTGCATAGCCTGTCCTTTAATTTTAGCAGCTTATGATGCAGAGCTCAAATACTTTCCCTTTCCAGGTAAAAAAATTGATCCATTTTGGAAAATGTGCTTTCTAAGCTGGACTTGAAAGTTACAAGAGAATGAAAAGAGGCTTTGGAACGGATATATTAGACCTGTGATAGGAAATCTTTTTACTACCTTATTTATGAACACTTTGTCATAATGGAACAGGAAGTCCTATATAAATATTGTGTTTACCCCCAGATGGAAACTAAGCTTTTTTTCCTCTTAAGAGCTGAAGATTGCAAAATATTAGGATAGTTATTTGATTAAGTACTTGCAATTATGTGAGTTAAAACCTGTATGTCTGCTTGTGTGTGTACATACATATGTGTGTTGCAAGAACAGCAGGTATCTTTCTATACATTCCACATATTAGATATGGTGTTTTAATCAAAAAAGCAAGTGAACTGCTTTCTGCTAAGAGGCTGTTTCATTACTAGTACTTAGATTCCTTTTCTGGAAAAGAAAAAAAATATTAGTAATTATAAATTCACAGTAAGATCACACAAATGGTCTTGTCTTTTGATTGGTTTTCTTAAAATTCTGCTAGTATTTTCTGAAAGTGTGATTTTTTTGTCTTTTGGATTACAAATGTATAAAGGTGCTTGTTGCCCTCTCAAATTTCCAAATGTTTACTATTGAGCCTCTCTTGCTTAGCATTTTCCACAGCAGCATCTCAATTGCTCAATTATTTCCACCTTCTATGTATTACAACACAATTATTTTGTGGCTGCCCTAAACATTTTTTATTATGTCTTTTCCACTGGTGTAATAAAACCAGTCATCCACATAATTTCCATTACAGTTTATACAAGGCACCCAGATGTGTTGGAATTTTTGCCATCTTAGTTTATTTCAGGCATAGCCTCAGAAAACTTCAAAGCAAGGAGAAAAGATAACTTCAAAAAGTTTTGCCAACTCTTCCACCAAGCAAAGGGAGAAAGTATTATCCTAGAATAACATGGATTGCTAGAGGGAAGCAAGCAATAATACACCGTTGCGTTATTGTTCAGATCCCATTTCCTAAATTTTTTTTGGTATGGTATGTGACAATCTCATTTTTTACAGTTTTGGGAGGAGTAACATGCAATAGCATTGGCAGCATTCCTCTCCCCCCCTCTTCCCCTCTCTC
>JANIJG010001910.1:10883-31230 GCA_024611175.1 Megaceryle torquata | reverse complement strand
TTGTCTTTTGGCAGCTAAGCTTATCTTTAAATAAGAGTTAAAGAAGCTGAGTGGAGCCTGATAGAGTAGTTCCCTCCAGATTCCTATGCTGTTAAAGTCACCGTGTGTCCCTGCAACCACCCCAGTGACAATTAAGTTTCTACTTACCTTAATTTTTTATCTTCTATTTTATCTGTAAATATCAGGACAAAGACATCATATTTTTTGAAATATATGTTAGGTTTTGTTAAGCTTGTATTGAACTAATATTAACAGTAAACTCTTACTGATCATCTATTTGCATCAGCACTGGGTACAGAGTTTAAATCAATTTAACTGTTCTACATTGATCCTCTGTGGGGTTATGTTATGTATGCTATATTTTCAGTTCAGTTTCATGCAGTTCAAAAGCTGATTAGCTTATATCACAGAAAGATTCTCTGAGTGGGTGATAGATGTCCACATGGTGAATGGATATGGAGAATTACTTTTTCTCTGCATATGTTAATTCTTAGTGAAAAAGGACATGAGGCATGCGTGGGAGTTTACCTTAACCAGCCAATGTAGAAACAACATTGAAGAACTTCCAGAGCACGCTTTGGTCTAGCAATGAGTCATTGAGGATTATTTGGGGAAGAACTGAGAAAATGAAACCTGAAGGCAGAATTCTATTTATTTTATTTTTGTTTAAGTTTTTGAAAAACTGGTCTTCAAATTCCACATTGAAATACCTTCCTTTCAGTGGAATACCAAGTTACTACCCCATAACAGTGGTACAATAGGAAAAGACTGTAGAGGGAGAAATTTTAGTTTCAGCCACACAAGAACTGATGTCAGAATAATTCTTTGCTTTTTAAAAAACAGTATACAGCTAAAGATCATCTGGTGAAACAGCCACTCTTGACTGGCTTTTGTCTATGTCATTATGTCCTTTTTTTTCACTTTGCTTTTGATCTAACAGTCTCCCAATTCTATCTCAGAATACAGACTACACGCCAGGTACATGGCACAGAACAGACGTGCATTTGGAAAACCCAGAGTATCATACAAGATGGTATTTCAAGTATTTTTTAGGGAAAGGTAATTACCTTTTTGCAAACTGATTGAAGTTTTGATTAATGAAAATGCAATGTAGCCTTGAATTGCTAGTATTTAAATATGGAAAAAAGTATGGTATTAGTTCAGTATTAATACATTTTCTGTCCTGTACAGAAGACGAGTTCTTGTTTCGTGTATTTTTAACCTGAAGACAAAGGATGGACTTCTGTAAGTGACAGGACCCATGTTACCAAAAAGGGATGTTTTGAAACCCTTCCTGGCCTCAAAGGCTGTAACTATCTCTTGGGTTTTTTACACATCTGTATATAAATACATAGCTATTTATGTGAATAAATACATATTTTTACACATGTATATATTTGCACATTTATACATATATAAATGTATTTATACACAGAAATGTGTGCACATACATCTGTGTGTGCAGACGTGAATGGGTGTGTGTGACTTTTTTATGACTGGTAATGCTTCTTGTTTTTCCCTAACAGTTCATCAAAATTACATAGGTACAGATGCAGAGAAGAACCCTTTCTTTCTCTCTGTTGTACTGTCTGACCAAAATAATCAGCGCGTTCCTCAATACCATTCAATACTTTGGAGAAAAACAGTAAGAAACAAATATTTAACTGCTCTTGACTTTTTTTTTTTTTTTCTTGTTTTGTTTTTGTTTATTTATCATAAACTTTTTTGCTTTCTTCAAAATTTCACTATTTAATAAGTATTTTTTATTTTATATAGTAAGAAGATAAAATTCTACCTCAGTAGATAAAACTAAACTAGCTTTGTAGATAACATTATACTAAACTTTCTGACAGAAATCTGTGATACTAGATATTTTTTAATTGTTCTTACCTGCAACTTTGTGGTTTTTAGAAATGTTGCCTAAATTGTTCTTGGTTACATGCTGTGATCAACACGGGCAATGGCTTGTTATTGCTTTTAGAAGAGTAACACACTTGCTTATTTTCTTAATGTTGTATGTTTTCACCAATATTGTTTAGTGGATTTTTTTTTCACTTAATGTTCCGTAAGAGCCTTTTATCCAAGCAGCTGATTTAAAACTCCCTTGTATGCATGGTTCAATTTTTTTTTTTTTAAGAAGTATTTTTTAATGTCTGCTAGTTTAAGCAGCCTTCATACCACGTGCCAAGGCAGTCAAAACTAAGTAAAAAATATTTTTGCGCTATCCGTCACTTTTCCCATTCATTTTTTTCTTCTTGGCTAAGTAAAACTAGCGTGGTTTTGTTCTTTGTTTTTTTTTACTTAATTGCTTTATTAATATTCCTACAGAAAAAAGTCAGTATGTCCTTTAATATTTCTTAGCTTTTTTTTCTTTATAGGGTACTCAGAAAATATGTCTCCCCTATAGTCCCACAAAAACATTATCAGTGAAATCTATATTAAGGTATGTATTTACAAATAAGGTATCAGTTACGACATTTTTCTGTATTCCTTTTCCTATAATTCAGAGCTCGTGTTGAGTGGTTTTCATAATCGATTTGTAAAACCAGTCAAAATGTGTTTATATATCTTAATCATTGCAGGCAACAAAAAATGGTTTTAAAGCCACTTCTGGAATAGACAAAGTGGCAACTTAAAGTGGAGAAAAATTCTTAGCACTTTTTCTTTGGCAGAGGGACTATTTTCAACTTCATTAGAAAACGGGTGCTCAGTTGAACTGCAATGGTTGAGAAAAAATATCTTTTTTTAATTAGATAGTCAATAAACAGACCAATGGAGCAGCAGATTTTTGACTAGAGAGGTGGTTATTTTGTGGCCCTAGCAAGGAGGACGCAAACCAAAGAAACCAAGAATTAGTTCTTCAGTTGATTGTGTCCATGTAAGTCTCACTACAGGTGTGTTATACCCACTGTCAGTGAAGCCAAGAAAATTCCTTCCCCCCAGAGTCTGTATGGGCACGCTCGTAATATTCTGTCCTGCCTCTTTTGTGGCAGAAGAGAGTATAAGGTGAGCAATCCCAACACCATTTTAAATTAGGTTTTAAATTAGAAAAGAGTGGATTTAGATTGGATGTTAGGAAGAAGTTCTTTACCGTGAGGGTGGTAGAACACCGGAACAGGTTGTTCAGGGAGGTGGTTGAGGCCACATCCCTGGAGACATTCAAGGTGAGGCTTGACGAGGCTCTGAGCAGCCTGCTCTAGTTGAAGATGACCCTGCTCTCAGCAGGGGAGTTGCACTAAATGACCTCTAGAGGTCCCTTGCAACCCAGACATTTCTATGATTCATTTCTGTTTCTTTCAGTGTTATAATCAGCTGAAATCTCAAAGCACCTGTTTACAAAGTGTCCATTCATATTTAATCCAATCATGTTGTGTGTTTGCAAATCCCTCACTGACAATGTCTTCTAAATGTGTCTTCTGTAAGGATTTTACCTCTTCTAGAAACCCATAACAAGTGCCTTCATTTACTGAGAAGGTAGTGTGTACCAGATAAATCGTCTGTCTTCAGGTCTTCAAAACCTTTGAGTTGTATAGAGTACAAGCAAATGTCTCTTGCTTGATTGAAGCCAATCCCTTGATCACTGCCAGTGCTGATGTAAGAAAAGAATTCTGGAAACGGGGCATGTTGTGATGTGAAGTCAGTACCACCAGATTTGGATTTTCTACAACTGCACAAAATTTCTGAGAGGTCCCAGACCACTGAATTTGCCAGAAAGACTCGCAGGCCATTGAGCCTCGCTTCTTAATTCTGATTTCCTGTGTTGTGTGTCTGGGTCAGAATGTCAAGGTGATGAGTTGAAACACTTCAGATCTCTTTCACCTTCATTGTCAAGATGAACTAAATCCCATCTTATAACCCCTAAAACACTGGCTTTAGTAGTGTTCCTAATTGTCAGTACTGCATGCTGTATGTGCATAAGCACCTGACCTTCTGTGTCCGCCCACCAGCCGCTGAAATATTTCTTCCCAATAGCCCTTTCTAACCCAGCCTTTCCCTCTGCTCTCATCTGCATACACCTTTTTGATCAGGCATCCCAAAGTGGAGAAACTTTGTCTTCTGTTATCTCAGGTCATAACTCTCTTACTGAAGCACCCTCATGTGTTCCATCCCATGATGCTCCAGTATTTTATGTTTCAGACCTTGTTCCCACCTTCTGCCAGAGTCTGTGCCACCTGCAGCCAGCTGGATAAATGGCATCTCCTTTTGCCAACTGGGGCTTGAACTAAAATCTCTTCCCTGATTATTATTTTGCTCTTACGATCTTTGAGCCTTCCCTCAGGCCTGATTGATATTCCTTTGACATTTCACCCTGTTCACAGCCAGTGTGAATCCAGGTACAGACTATCCCAAAAAGAGATTACATTAATAAACCAATTTCTTCTAAATTAATTGGAACATTTTAATCCTTTTAAAAAGGAATTAAGGCAAATCCTGTCTGCGTTGTGATCCAGCATAGGCAATGATGGAAAGGGGCATAAGATTTGACCTCTCTGTTAGTTCACTGTGCCCCAAACATACTGCATTCGGTACTCCATAACGTGCTGTGCAGTTCTATCAATTAATGCTGGGGAAACATGAGTTAGGAAAAAAATGATATAAATTAAATATTTCTGTTTATTAAGGCAGTTGATCTTGCTGATTACTTAAATGCCTTTTTTTTTTGCTCTGTATGTTGTTCTTTGGCATGTGAATTTGTTGCTGAATTGCTCATTTTTCATTTGACTTGCCTTGAATTACTTTAGAAGAGAGAGAAGAAAAGCTTACAAAATAGAACAGGCTGTTGAGTCCTAAAATGCTCACATTGATTATGTATAAAGACAAAGTGAAGGAAGATGGAATAAAGCACTATGCTTTTTAACTAAATACAGTAAATCTAGACATCATATCCATGCAGGGTCTTACTAATTTCTGGTTTAGGAAGTCTTGGAGGTTAGTACTGTGGAAAAGAAATGGGTATTCAAATCATCCTATATAAGAGAGACTTTTTGAACAGTTCCTTTTGTAAACAGTTCTGCAACCAGGACCGTTTTAATGTTGAAATGTATACGTACCCTTAAATAAAAATTAAATGTATTTCACTTGCATTTCAGTGCTATGAGTCTTGACAAATTTGAGAAGAGCCCAAGGGAAATTTTTCATCCCGAGATACAAAAGGTAGGAAGTGCTTTTTTTGGTTGGGGGTTTGGTTTTGTTTTGTTTGTTTGAATTATTTTTGTTTGTTTGTTTGTTTTTGTTTTGGTTTGGTTTGTTTGTTTGGGTTTTGGGGGTTTTTTTTGGTTTGGTTTGTTTTTGGGAAAATAAGTCATTAAGTATAAACGCTATTAGTTTGTTTCTTATGGTAGCAGGATAACAATAAGTAAAGTTATATGATACTGCAAAGTAAACTGTTTTTATCAGTTGAACTGGCCACTTCATAATGAAACTGAAATATACAAGGATGTTACAGTTTTAATTGTGTTATCTTTAATACCAGTGTGCTAAAGATATTGTTTTGTTTACAGGATTTACTGGTTCTTGAGGAGCAAGAGGTAAATGTAAACTCACCCCTGCTAGCTCACAGACCTGTTCAACAAATTCAGCTTTGTATACGAAATACTTGCACTGACATGCTTGTGACAACTTAGGAATCAATTGCTTATTGCGGAATAAAAAATGGAGTATTTCTTAGGAATACATGAGATTAAAGATCGTTTTAAACACTAATGCAATATATCATAGTAATGGACACCAATTTTGTATATAACGAATTTCATAATCTGTAATCAGAGGTAAATTAATAGGTATCCACTGCTTCAGCATGTAATGGATTGGTAGGAAAAGTATGTTCCCACGTGTGGGATATGTAGAGAGGTATGTGCATAAAAGTCCATAGAGAAAACATTATTTTAGGTCTTTTGTTTGATTGTGTGTTTATCATATAATATTTGTTTTTATTTCTCAGGGATCTGTGAATTTTAAATTTGGAGTCCTTTATGCTAAGGATGGGCAGCTTACAGATGATGAAATGTTCAGCAATGGTGAGTTTTTCACCTTTTTCTTAAATGTTTTATTAATTTGAATAAAAAACTGTAGGTTAGTTCCTACATGTGGAAGCTAGAAGGGAGATGATGGTTATGTAAACAGTATTTTTGTTAGGTTTTCATGTTGGGTGAAAAATTGTAGTGTAGAATTTCTATTCAATTTCTATAAAAAGGTGTCTGTAGGAAGCCTACTATTACAACTTGGAGGAAAATGTGAAATTTCTCCTCTAGAAATAGACTATACAATGTAAGATTTATAAAAAGGAAACAGCCAAAGAAGATGACTCATATTATCTGCAAAGTCATGGTTGCTTCTAGTTCTTTCACTCTTATATTTTTGCAGCATGATCACATTCTTCTATGTACCTGAATGGTGTCTTGGAGTTAGCAAAAGAGGTCACTGTTCAATGTCACATGATAATCTTAAAGGGCTTTTTTAACCATACCAATTCTGTTATTCCATTCTGCAAGGTTGAGATGCTGTTTTTGTAGAGGTAGAAGGTTTGGATGACATGAGAAACTAATTCAGCTGAAACTTTGGTCCTCATGTCCTGGGAGCAAGACCTGTTTCTGTATTTTGATTGTTTTTTATAGATGTTCTATTACTACATATGCTTTTCTGTTGTAACATTTCTCCCTTTTACAAGTAGAAACTGGAAGTGAAAGCTTTCAAAGATTTTTGCATCTCTTGGGTGACACAGTTACTTTGAAAGGCTGGACAGGCTACAGAGGAGGACTGGACACTAAAAGTAAGAACTCATCTGAAGCAAAAAAAAGTGGTGGGCTGCTATATAAATTACTGCGTGTACATATTGTATGTATTGTAGAAATAATGCGTTCCTAAAACAGACTTCCTCATGTGCATGCTAAATGCTCTGCTTCAACTGGAAAAAGTCAAGTTAGTTTAAATCACTGGTATGGAATGCAGTTGAAGAAGTCTTCGTAGGACTTGTATTTGCAAGGTGAACAGTTTCATTTTACATGTTTCATGATAGTAGGGCATCATGGGTGGAAGAACTCTGAGTGATTTCAGGAGGCTAGGTGAAGGACATTATAAGTTTTAAGTGTGTGAATATAAAGATTAGGTTGTAGGTTGCAGACCGAGTTTGGACTCACATAAAACATGCAGCATGGGCATTTTATAAAATGGATCAGAAAAAAAAATATGACTAAGGAAGGTTTGGTAGAAGGATCTGAAATATATATATATTGATCTTTAGAAAACTTAAAGGACATATTCTTGCTGAGAATGGTGTCTTCCCTTGCAGATGATACAACAGGAACTTGTTCCATCTATACAGTTTTTCAAGGGCATGAAATTATGTTCCATGTTTCAACCATGCTACCATATTCTAGGGAGAACAAGCAACAGGTACATGGTTCTCTCTTTTATTTTCTTTATTTTTAAAAATTTTATTTATTCATTCACAAACCAAAAAACTTGAAAATAAAATAATGGATTTCTTGCCTGATAATATTATAGAAGTGTAGTTTTAAGACGTTTGCTATGTTTTTTTTCCTCAGTATTATACCAAATGCTAAAATTGTCATGATGTTTGTTAGAAGATCTCAATTAAGATAGAAAAGACAATTATGAGGAAGGTCAGAATTGATTGACTGAGAAGTGTTTGAGTATTCTGTTATTCAGATGACTTGTAGAGCTTCACTGCTGCAATTACCATTACCTGAAAGAATTTAGGAAGGCTGGAAATTAGACTTGTGACTTGTCAGAATACTCACATATGTAACACATTGCTCATACTCGGGTAGCAATTCACGTAGCTTGAAAGAAATTCCCCTTGTGAGCATGTTAATGACAAGATTGGTGCATTTGCTTTAAAACAGTGCTGTTGCCTTCTCATAGATTGACTAAGTGGGTTCTTGGGTCCTTCTTCAAATGTGCTGTCGCCCATGGCTTGAACCTTTCTATGTATTATATGATGAAAAAAATTATTTATAAGCACATGCATTTACCTGTACATCACACATCCATAATGATTTACCTAAAATTACTTTAAAATTACTTGTTTTACTGTTTTCTTATTTAAGCGATAATTATTTATTATGCATTATTATAATGAATTAATTAAATTACATTGTCCTTCTTTTATGTCCATGCCATTTTCTCATGTTTTTGCCTTGAATTGATGACAAGATCACAGCAGATACCAGAAGCCAGTCAGGCTGTTTATTGTTTTTAAAGAGTAACTCAGCATCAGGGGTTTTTTTGCTTATATTTCAAGTGGTGGATTTGCCTTTTTGGAATGCTAGGTGTTCTGTGCCAAATTTGTGAATATTAATTGCAGAAATTACTGAAATGATGAGCACTTTACTAACTTCAAAGTATACAAGAGCTGCTGTTTTAGGCACCATAGTTTTGCTAGGTTTGCTTACTCATACTTAAGTAAAAATTTTATATTGCCTTCAATCATATTGATCAAAATTTTTCTGTTTGCAGTTTAGGAATATTGTTTTACCATTCTGTCACAGAATTGTTAAGGTATTTATTTATATCTTTTGAGTCATTGTATCGGTCTTTTTTTTTTTTTTTTTTTTTCTCCAGGTAGAAAGGAAGCGACACATCGGAAATGACATTGTGACAATCGTATTTCAGGAAGGTGAAGAGTCTTCTCCTGCATTCAAGCCATCTATGATTCGCTCTCATTTTACACGTATCTTTTTCCTTACGTATTCTAGTGAGATTTTTTTTATTTATTTAAAGATCAATACTATAATTCTACCCTAAGTCCTCCCTGCATGCTGTTTACGGAATTGAAATCTATTTTAGAAAGACAGTTGCATTCTTGCATTCCTTACCTTCTGCTGCCTGACTAGGAGTCTCTAATTCTGCCTCATAAAATAATTTTTGTGTTTAACAACTTGGAAGGTAAGTTGAAAGCAAGAATGTGATTTTTAGATCACAGTTTTATTGAATGCATTTATTTGGATCACTTCGCAAATTAAATTTCATACATTTTCATAAAATATAAATTCATAAAAATATTTATATTAGTGATGTGAATTAATTTGGCATTGACTACTGAATATTGTAGATGCTGTTTATTTTAAGTATTTATGTTTTGTTTGTTTTTTTTTTTTTAAAAGTTCTTTAGATATCAGAGGAACCTAAATATTATTGATAAGGAATGCTTACCAGGTCAGTGTACCTCTTCATCGGAGTGTCAGTGTTAGCAAAAAAGGAATAATGCTTCCCTTATTGCTGTTAGAAGGACTTGTTATAATGTAATTAATATAATCCACTCTTTTTGATTTTTAACAAACATCATCATTTGGGATTCAACTGTCCTTGGTATCATAATGAATTGGAGAGGCAGATGTGGCCTAAATCTGTATCATTTATCATTTAGGTTAAGTAATCCACAGCTGTTTGATTGAGTCATATTACCTTCCTGATGTCAGTTGACAGTAGCCAGTGATAAAGGTGTCTATAAGAAAACTGGAGATTGACACCGATCTGTGTTAGACGTGGTAAATCTCAAAGCTTATTGAATCCGTACTACTGATTCTTACATTCTTTACCACCCTTTTATTGTTATTTCTACAATGGGGAAAATTAGCATACAGATAGCTTGCTCCACTGTCTATGCAGCAAGGATAGCTGTTGTAAGGGTCTGCAATGTGTCCTCTGTGGGGTAGGATTGAGTTACCCAAATAAAGGCATCCAGCACCAATTTAGGTGTCCCAACATGTATAGACAGGTCTGGCAGATAGGACTCGGAGTCTACAGGAGGTTTGTGCCCCTTTTGGAATAGAACCTGGCGACTAGGCAATATACTCTCAAGCATCTTAAATAGCACTGGATGCTTACATTGAAAGAATGGAATCCCATCCTAAGTCTTTTCTATTGTGCAGTCTCCGGTAGTGCCGATCACAGCTATTGATAAAGGTATTATAATTCTATCTGGAATAAACCCATACAGCCAATGAAGTTATTCAGACTTACGCTTTCTTTGACACTGAAAACTTAGAAACAGTGTTAAAGAAATCTGTCAAAGCAAGAATCCTCTAATTGATTCCATAAAAATATCTTGCAAGGCAACCATAAGACTTTCTGGTTTTCTTCCCAGATTTGCCCAGAGTTATGAATCCAGAGTGGTAATACAATTTTGTGTACTTGCACTTGAAATCCTCCTTTCTATTTTCTTATAATTCTGTTAGCTAAATTATTTCATTGGAATATTTTCTTCAGTGGAAGTTTTGGTATAAGCAAAGTCCAGAATCAGTACTTTTTAAATCAACTAAAATTTTTTAATCCCAAATCTATCCAAGACACACAAAACACAAAACTATATAGCATATTTCATGCTTCATATAATGGCAGAAGTCTGTAGTTGTGGTACTAGCTCAAATTTTAAAACTGTTGGTCAAACACGGTAAAATTTTATATGGGACCTCCTTTATAAACAGTAAAATTTATATATTCTAGAATATTTGATATATTTACATCGATTAACATATTTTATCTTCATTAAATCTGTGATCTGCTTCAGGAAAAAAGAAGTGTATTAAAGTATGCGTAAGCTTACTTATTATGGGATTAACTTCCTTAACTGGATGGCAGATATTTTTGCCTTAGTGAGATACAATAAGCAGAATGATAGTTACAGGTAGGTGCTGGTTGTAACAAATAACTCCACGCTGAATTTCTGATGTTTAGAGATAATGGGAAAACATTTTGTATTGTCCACTTGTCTGTATGCTGGGGAGCCAAATGAATTTAGGAAATGAAAGAGCAATAAGCACCTGGATGTAGATAGCTGTAAACTGGTTATGAATAAGTTTCATGCTTCTAACAGTCAGAAAAGTTAATTTCTGTAATTTAATTAAGGTAACATAATAAACTAAGAAGGGGAGGCAAACTATTTTTCAGATGAAATGTAACAAGATGATGGAAGGTATGCCTGGAGCATTCTGACCTGGTGACATGAATGACATAGTAAACTACAGGTATAATGAAAGTTAATTAGTTGTGATATTGTGATAGCCATGGTCTGTGGAACCTTACAGGTTTGGGTTTGGTTGTAGCCAAGCAAACCAGTTCATTTTTAGGGATCTTTATGGAGTTCTCGTACAGCTGGAGAACATATACTTAAAACCAAGTGGATTTTTGCTGGTAAATAATGTGTTCTTCATCTGCTTTTCAGTTAGCCTTGGGACCCTCACACTTGGAAGTATATGCTGTCCAGGTCTCAAGTCTGTTAGGTCTCACCAGAACCTGAAAAGCAATCATTTCTGCAGCCTTATGCCTAGGCTTTAATGAATAAAGTGCCTTTAACCAAATAGTTAATCCCAACTATTGTCTTGAGATTAGTAGTGAGATGCCAGAGATATCTGTCAGTCTTCAAAAAGCAAGAGTGGCAGTAGGATGTCCTTGTCTGAGCCCATGGGAGGGATTCACCTTGGGCCTGAACCAAACAAGCAGTAAAGAGAAATAGAAGAGCCACGATTTAGCTAACAGAGTGTGCTGCAGTTCTCATTATAGGACGTAGACTGGCCACCGTTAATTCTCCTTTACAAAGTACTAGCACTGTCTGTAGTGATCCCTCTTCTACTGACAGTATGCCAGGTCATTTACTACTTAGACTCAGTCAAAAATAAATGGGAGAATTGAGTTCTCTTCTGGATATACTTCTGAGGAGAGGATTGGTTAGGTTTGAAATCACTGTCAGTTCAGATGCTGAAGTCACTTACAGATAAAAAACTTACATAGGAAACCAAAATGTTTGGTTTATCCACCACTATAAAGAAAACTTGAGGGCATGAAACTAAAATGATGCCTCAAACTGGAGTGCGTGTGTGTATATCTTCAGCAATCAAAGCAAAAAACTTTGCAAGATGGAAGGATGAAGTCAATGTGTTAGGTTTTGGAACCAAATTTCTAGTGGCTGTGTAAGCCTACATGACATTAGTTATTATTTAGCAAAATTTTAAACTGTTTGCATATCATTCTCAGGCTTGATGAGGCTCTGAGCAACCTGATGTAGTTGAGGATATTCCTGCTGCTTCAAGGAGGTCGGACTAGGTGCCCTTTAGAGCTCCCTTCCAACCTGGGGCATTCTATGATTTGTTCTATGATTTTACCCCACATTTGCAGGGTGAAGCAGAAGGTTGACAGCATTGGGTCTGTTCCTTTGAGATGTACTCCTGGTTAGCTTGTAGTGGAAAGAAAGACACTGAACTTGGAAATGGCTTCCACAAATATAGGGTCCTCAGGTAGAATACTTTAGCTTCTTCCCTCCTTGACAATTCCATAACTCTGAGGACTCGGGCAGATTGTGAAATAGACTAGTAGTTTCCTGGGACTAGTGTGCCTTTCTGAACACCCCATAGCACTTTGATAGCTAAGAATTACAGTACAAATGTAGAGGGCATTCTTTTAGCCTCTACCTCAATGCACGATACAGACCACTGATGCCAGCCGTGGTCAGTGGTTTCAGAAGCTGCTGTTCAGATCCAATCACATGGTTCCAACCATTGCAACATAGGAAATTTCTGGATTGCTTTGGAAGTTTTTTATACTTCATAGGCTGAGCAGTCTTCTCGGTCATTTAAGAACCCGTTCTTGCTGCAACATATGTTACTGGAACTTTTTGTATCTCAAAGATACAGGACTAACTAAGCTTTCTTGACTAGCTACAAAACTTGATCATTAGCAATTAGAGTTTGGAGCTTTTTGTGCAACTGCAACTTCACCTACTCATTTATGAACATTACTTGAAATTATCTGCAGTGCAAATGTGAAAATGCACAAGAATGTCAAGATGCACAAGAATGCAAGAATGAGAAGAATTGATGCAATACCGGTCAATCACTGCTGGTTTACTGAGCAGGAAAATTCTGACTGGTTTGTCTAACACTAGAGATGGGTTGAATCTATGATTTTACCACTTGCTGCAACCTGTGTCAGCTGCACATGCCCCTTGGAAGACCTTTGACTGCTGTCTTCCAGCAAAGAAAATTGTGCAGACTTTCCCTTGAAATACCAAGGAATGATTACTTACCCTAAAGAAGCTACAGCTTGCTGAGTATGTTGTATGCACTGTTTTGGTACTTGCTGTTCATTATTGATATGCCAAAATCTTTATGGATCAAAAAACTCAGCAGGTCCACCTATCACGGAAGTCATTCTGACTCTTTCTTCCTCAATGAAAATGTATTTGCTATTTCCAAGATCTACAGTCATCTGTAGTACGCCATTGTTACTGAGAAAGAATCGAATATTTCACGTGTGATGAATGCATAGGTAAGGTGGAAATCTGTAAGGAGAATATATTTTGATAGGTGAAGAACTGTTCTTTTACAACGTTTTTGAAAAGAACTAGATTTTGCTAGTGCCACTAAAAGCATTGTTCTATGACTAAAACTGCAAAGTTCTGTTGCGATTGTTACTATCCCAGTGTTAGCTTGTGTAAAAGAAGCAGGATTTTGCTCTAGGGACTAATTACAAGTGAATGCCTTTTGTTGGACCCATGGGAATTCTTACCTAAGAAATACCCAGATAACAGTTTCCAATTCTTTATTCTGTTTTGAATAGCATCTATAAAAATGGTGAGTTTTGATTGTGATTTTCAATATAGATAAAGATTTGTTCTTTCAATAGGCTGAAAATATTTTCAGAAGAAAGTGTTCCTCTCTTTGGGCCTCCTCTTCCATCCCCACCTGTGTTTACAAATCACCAAGAATTCAGGGATTTTGTGTTAGTGAAATGTAAGCCCATTTTCATTGTCTAGTAACACTTTTTGTTAATAAGTGCTTTAATAAATTGAAATTCATGATGCTTAAAATGCAAACATTTTACTGTGAGTGCTGTTGTTCTGTATAGATTTTTTTTTTTTTTTTTTTTTTCAGATCTGTAGCATAGGTGGGATATCAATTCTATCAGACTATTCCAGTCCGATTAACAAATCCTGAATTTCTATGCAATTATGCTTCTCAGGGTACAAGATACAAACTGACTTCTACATTTGCAAAATGTGCAGCCATATTTAGCTTTGCATTTTCTTAAAGGACTTGGAGATCTGAAAGAATTTATAATGTGTTCGATACTTAGTAATAGAAGGTGTTAGGTTAGTAGCTCTGAAAATATACGTTCTTCTGAAGGCATGCTGCATAGGTGCCTTTTAGTAACTTTAAAAACTTTTTAATTCTGTAATGATTCATTTCCAGTTTTCACTGACTATTACTTGCCCTTCTAAATCATTGAGAAAGAAATCTTTTAGAACTGATTGTGGTAATTACAATTAGATGCTTACCTGACAGGAACTTGACTAATAACTCATTTTGCATATTTGAAATTGTTTAGTACTTAAATGGATTAGCAGTTTGTCTTTAATTTTTTTTATTATTTAGGAGGTTATTAGGATGCCTTGTTGAATTCTCCTATTAGTAATTTTTTTCTTTTAAGCTTAGGGACCATTATTCACTAAAAGCTGTGCAAGAAGGAGGCAGAGTTCTAAGGGGAAAACAAGTGTTTTGTACAGAGGCAAACTAGAACCAGTGGAAGCTGTCAAAGTTCATTTAGGTAATGTATCCTCTTTTCCATGATATTTTAGTAATAAATGGAGAAAAAGCCACCTTGGAAACACCAACTTTTTCTCAGAAACGTCAACGCACCCTAGACATGCTGATCCGCTCTTTATACCAAGACCTGGTGCCTGATCTGCATAAGGTAAATGTAAGTCAGAAGTCTCAGTATCCCTCACGCATGCTCTCGTGTTCTCACTACTAGATTAAATATTCTGTTGCTTTAAAAGACTAATCCTAGTAAGCACTGAATTGCATACCCTAGGCTAAATATCAATCGTCATATAACTTGGTTTACAGTTACATGAAACTTGACAGACAGTCCTTTCAGCATAGGGCTCTTCATGAATTTGCTTAAACTAGGTGCGAGGAGAAGCATAGCAATGTCATACTTCGTATAAGCTTACCTCCAGCAAGGGAATAGAAAATTTAGGCTCCACAAATACCGGTATTGGCCTCATCGCCATGGAAATCACACTTACTCCATTATGTGTAAATTTGGATTATTTATACCTTTGGGTAACAATAAAGAAACTTAATTTTAGACGACAAAGACTTAATTCTTAAGGTGACTCTTAACTAACTAAAAAGAAATTCAATAATTTTAAAATTATCAAGATGCTGTTTTTTTTCCCAGTGTATAGCTAACTATATCCGCTTGAACTTTTTTGTCCATATATTCATGTCTGTGGTCTTTGTTATGATTGTACAGAATGTGTAAGTAATAAAATATGACAAGTTGGAAAGTAAAGCATTTGAGGATTGGAAGAGTTCCAATTTCTGTTTTTTAAGAAGCTATACAGTGAGGTTCATCACTACAGGAAAATTCCAAGAAGAGACAGAAAATTTAAATTATATCATGTTAACTCAGATTAAAAGGTGATGAAAACTTCTGATTCAGTTTAAAAAAGAAAATGGTTTCTGTTTTAGAACATGCTCAATAGAAGATCTTTCAGTGATGTGTTGCCAGAGTCCCCAAAATCAACACGGAAAAAAGAGGAAGCTCGGCAAGCAGAGTTTGTCCGACTTGGTCAGGTAAGATCAAAGACTTTGTCACCCCTTTTGTTAGAATTCGATTAGCTTGCAGAGTTATGTCAGGTCTTAATGCAGTTCTCTATGGTCAGAAATAGTTTTGTAGTATTGCATGAGCTTAGGCTAGGTTAAAATAAAATATAAATAAAAGTATCTCTAACACTGGAGGCACACAACACAATTACGAACATATATAAAATACATAAGGTAAAGGAAGGTTGGAAAAATCACATGTTCGGATACAAACAAAAAGTTCTTTCCCTACTTCGTGCAGCAGATGCTTTCTGCCTCCAAGGAGAAGAGTGCTCTGTCTTTTTATGTGCTTTGGAGAAACATAGTCTTTCATGGATTTCCTCTATATGTTTTATTAAGATTGAATTTCTTAGAAATTATTTACCCTACTTTATCTGGGAAGACGTTTGAACAATCTTTCTGCTAAATCAGAGGTTGCCACACATTTTTGAACATAAAAGACGCTGACTCCAATCTTCTGTGCGTTTACTGACATTTTGATTGTGTAGATACCTAGTCTGGTTTGATCTGACGGTTTGTTGCAGCATTAAAAAAGACATTGTCTATGCTCATCAGTTCCCTGTCCCTTCCCACTTGTCTCTTCTTGATCTTGGACTGGTTACGTGGTTCTGCTGCTTATCTTAAAAATTAATACCTCTTTTCTGAGCTGATTTAACTAAGCAGGAGATAACAGAGCAGGAAACAAAACCAAACAATAACCAAAACACAACAAAACTAAATTAAAAAAAAAAAAAAAAATCCCACAGACATGACAAGCCAAGCCTCCTCTCTTCCCTCCCATTTATTTCATTGGTGTTAGTAAGATAAGTAGTGGAAGAGTCTGAGAAGTTCCAGATCCAGTTAAAGGTAGAGAATGGAGCCAGGTGGCTGAGAGCTGGTGCAAAAGAATCTTGGGACTGTTTAAAAAAAAAAAAAAAAAAAAAAAAAAAAGGGACCATGTAATAGTTGTAATGTTCAGACTACTTACTTTACAGAAGGTAAAGGAAGACATGATTATTGGAAGTGTAGAAACCTATAAGCTTGATCCCCTCTACCTCCCCCAAGTTAAACACTGATAAGATAAGTAACTAATCTATTTGGGACCCATTTCTTCTATCCCCAGCATGGTCTTAATTGAATGGAAACCTAATTTGTAGGTTAAAAATTCATAGGTACCTGTTTGTAGTTTTCCTGAAGACTCTTTTCGCATATAAATCTTTCTCTTCCCTAAAAGAATGTTTCCCTAAGATACAACCTGTAGGCTTGAACACATTTCAACATGACTTCCAAGTAGCTCTTAATCATTCTTGCCAAACTCTGTGAATCTGTCTGTCCCTTAGTTATAGTCAGTTGAGTTTTTAGACAGTAAACAAAACTCACTGATAACTGTCTCAGCAGTATATTTAAATAATTTATTTATTGTCAAGGTAATCTCTACTGACTGATGGCATGGAATTAAAATGTTCATGCAATGAAGTATTTCATGTGTCTCTGTGAGCTGACACATTCTTCATGCAAATGTGCAGAGGGTGCATGCAGCTGCTTACTGCCAATTCACAGAGACCGTGTATGACGATAGGCAAACTTTAGGGCAGTAAAATTGTAGCTTGTAGAATTAATTGTGTAGATGACTAGCCTGTGTGATTTGAGTGGAGGTGTTTCTCTGATATTTTGTTTGACACTACTTTTTTGATTTTGAGTTTCCATTTAAAAAACAAACACAAAAAAAACCCCAACCAACATATGTTTTGGCTGAGCAGATATTTCCACCAGCCTTCTAGTGATTCATGCAGACTTTGTTCACGATACACAGAATTTTGCTTTTTTCCCGATTACTTAAAATGTGATAGGAATTCCTAATGGGAGCTATCTTGTAGTCCTAAACTGTCCTTTCTTTATAGTCTTCAGCTTGGGTACTGCTGACAAAAACTCAATTTATGTAAAACATCTGTTTGTATTAGGCACTGAAATTGAAAACCACTGTGAAAGGGGATGCCACAGCTACCTTGGCAACCGCAAGCTTTTGTAAAAAGGAGGTGAGTGAACCCATCTGTCTGAGAAGAGATATGAAAATATTAGATTCTGTTGAGTATGGCTTGGCATATCAGTTCTGCATACTGTGTATTACATTTTTGTAATTAGATGCTCTAGCAGCAAAGGTGAACTGTATAGCGTCAAAATGATTCTGAAAGCAATATCAATTTAAGAAAGGATGAACCTGGAGGCAGAAGCACTTCTCAAGTTATAGCAAATGTGGATGTTTTTATATCGTGAGAATATTTGATGAAAATGCCATTTTTCATATGCAGTCATCTTTTTAATTTCTGCATCAAGTTTAAAACTAAATTCAGTTGTGTTTTTATTTCCTGTAGTACCAGAATTTATTTAGGGGTATTAGGGAGTGAAAGATGCAAACCACACTTTTCTGTATACAGAATCTTCAAAAGCGCTCCTAGAATTTCAAGAGACTTCAGCTAATATTTAATTGGGGGTGGAAGGGCAGGCTCTGGCAGGTAAATACAGAGAACACATGACAAAAGAATGATTTGGCAGAAAGGCAGTTTAAACTGTACCATGTGCTAGTGACTAGAGATCACAAACTGAGACATAAATTGTAAACAAATTGCATATGCATGGTACTACGTACATTTTAAGTCCGTGGGGTTTTTAAATAAAATACATACTGAGTATTGCACTGGGTTGCACTATCAACTGCATGTGTTTTAGTATCAGTGTTTCAGGAACGTGTCTTACACTTAGTAGTCTCCAAACACAGTTAATATGGAGAGTTCTTCCTCTGCAAGAAAATTAAGTAATTTTTGATACTTCACATTAAAAAAATGCACCATTTGGAAATGTATCCTGTGAAAAGCATTTACAGGTTATTACTTACCATTTTCCGTCACATTCTGTGTCTGTATGATCTGTATTACTTAGTGTACTTAATATTTATCCCTCATGTTACTTCACAGCCTTGGGAATCTCAATCTTTCTGCAGTAATTTTCCTCATGAGGTTCTCTGTGCAGATTCTTGGGGCCAGTCCTTGCTGGTTTCTACGGATGTTGGCATCTTGTTAATAGACGGTTAGTAAATTATCCAGTGGTTTTGTGTCTGTTTGTATGTCTATGACCATATTTTTGAAAATGTGTGTTTATAATCTCCATTCAAGTGTTGGTAGGTCTTTACCTACAGGAATAGTTACTAATCCAGGTGAATTTTATTACATTTGTGTACCCTAGTTGTGAAAATTCTCTCTGCACCAAAATCAAGCCATAGTAGGGAAGCCAGTGTTAATGCAGATTTCTGAATGCTTTGTTATTTCAGATGTTGCTTTCTTGACCATCTGGAAAGACTTACAAAGTTACATCCAAGTTCAAAGAGTGTTTAAATGGCTTCTCTGGATTTCTTAGCCCTTGATGATAGTAAGCATGAAGCCAAAGGCTTATATGACAATGAAAGCCTGCTTCTTCTGTAGCAATAATATTTCTAGTTTGACCCCTTATCTTCTGCGTGCCATGTAAGGCCGGTGGGACTGAGGGAATGAAGTTAGTTCTTGGTGGCAATTATCAAACTTTCTAAAGGAAGGTCCCTTTTAGGCTTCAACTGCATAATCTGGCCAGTAGCAATGATAAAACTCTCTCCTGAGGAAGTACTGGCTATGATACCATAGGTATACATAGCAGCTTTGTGCAGGTTTTTTTGTTTTCAGAAGAAAAAAAGAAGCTTTCATTACAAGGAAGAAATAGATCAAAGCCAGTGACTAGCAGGACTTTGAATAAAAATATATGGGTTTTCTTTTTTAGATGGTCAACCATCAGTGCAAGTATTTGATAAAACTCTCCAAATAAAGCAGATGCATGTGTTGGAAGCTCTGGATCTTTTGATTGCCCGAACAGACAAAGGTATGAGAGGTCCCTGTTCTTTGATTCTCGTATGAATGTGGCTGGTGCTGGGTATGAATGTCTCATGAGTCAGTTGTGTCTATCAGTGGCAAGTATATTAGGTGCTTCATTTAGAATAAGCGAGCACCTACAGAACTGCTGTTATTTTCTAAAAGGCTGGGTGGGGAATCCCTAAATCCCTTATTAATGCTTCCTTCAAGGCAAGCCTGGAAGGCGTGATATGTTTTTTCTTCAGCCACTTCTTCCATGCTGGAACTCAGCACTCTTTAGAAATCCCCTTGACTGAATTATATGTTTATTCAGTTGTGCAAAAATGTGGGGGAAATTACTTACCCTGTCACTGTTTTACCAAATGTGTTATATTAGTATTTACTCTGTTAACTGTCACCACATCCTAGTACTACAGAATGTATTTTCTTGAAGGTTCTAGTGTAAAAGAATTTAAATATTGTTTGGACTGACAATATTTCCTTTTTAGCCTCATATGGGAATATTAAATGTATCACTTTTTCAGTGAGGTACTTTCTATCCAGTAGTCTGTAACTGAATTTCACAAAGTGAACATGCACAAAGCAAGAGCGGGATCTTTATGTGTAACACAAAGAAAAGAATTATGATTGTTTTATTGGTTTTTAGCACATGATGTCTGTTTGATCAGTATTGGCTGAAGTTATATTTACCCAAACAAACCACACTTTCATTAGAACAGAAGCCGTTGCTACAAGCAATCCCCGTCACTATCACTGGCCAGACCCAAAATTACTGCATCTAGGACAGAAGATGTTAGCTAGTCAAGTGCCATGGGCAAGGATGGTTTCAGGGAATATCTATTATTA